>BQNB010017582.1:0-62345 GCA_026074375.1 Tanacetum coccineum
TAAAATAGAAAATTTTCTAAAATTTAGAAAATTAATATATAAGTCACAATAAATAATGACCTTAAATTCGGGTTCTTACAACAAGATTAAGAAATGATAAAGAATGTTTGGATACATCCTCTGTGCGTTAAAAGAAGCTTAAAGGATTGAAGAAACATGAAGTTAAAATAGTTTAACATTCATGTTTAAGGGAGGATTGTTAGGATTAATGTTTTCTTAACTTAGTACCGACAGTACAAATAGTTAGTACTGACAGTTATACTTAGTACCGACAGTACAAAGTATTAAGTACTGTTAGTTAGTTAGTACCGTTAGTAGAAAGTTAGTTAGTACCGTTGAGAAGATATTTAAAAGATATTTATGAGATATTTTAGAAAAAGATATGTAAGCCTTTTAGGGTTATCCTTAGCATATAAAAGGATCACCTTTGGCATAGTTAGAAACAGAGACGATAATCATATACAATATCATAGTTAGCAATCTGTAATCCTCAAGAACACTTTAATAAAGTTGTTATTCAGTTGTTCATTGTTCTTCTTAGTACCTGTGTTAAGATTCCGCATTAACACATAGTATTCATAGTCATTGTTTCTACATAGTCATTTGTATTTATACATCCTGGCTATCATCCTTTATAGGCTGCAAAGATCCATTCAGTTTATCAGGACCGTCAGATGTGTATATATACCTCTCCACAGTAGTACAGATCAGGAGGTTCGTTTGGGCAGAAGAATCCAAAAAACCTTCGCTTTCCTGAGAAAAAGGGGCAACGGAGTGAAAAGCAAGTTGTTCCCGGTCCGGCAAACGAGAATCTGCTAGCCTAATCTGTTCTAGACCGGTAAGTGTTTTACCACCGGTACCAGAAATGAGGGTAGGGTGATCTGTCCTCAACCTTTTAGCAGGAAGAACATCGCTCTGCTTCAGCAATCTTTTCTTTTTAACCTTCTTGGGCTGCTCCGTAACAACCTCCTCCTCACTCTGCCTTACCGCAGTCGTACCCTCATCTGGGTCTGCCAACTCTAGATAGGCGTCCTCTGGAACAACATCTTCTTGCCCTTCCTCAGTCGGAGCAGGGACCTCTGCAACCATAACAGAACTACTACCCCTAGCGGCGGGAATAACTAGAGACATAAATCAATGTCGGGTACTCTCTAGCAACTTCACCTGGTCGTCTCCCTTTTGAACCTCAACCGCTTGGACCTTTCGAGGGTCAGCAGTCTTGATAAAGTCAAACAAGCCTATCTCTGCAAAATAAACATTAGATGATCAAGTTTCATAATGTAAAAGTACCACCACCAAAGGGAAATAACACCCACCTGATCTGTCAGGATGCTCAAAAGCCGGATAAGAATTTTCGTCAAAAGGATAATACGGGCTCAAACCCACAAGGCATAAGAAGCACTCTGGATACCGGCAGAAAGGAGCCTTATGGCTTTTAAGAAGTTTAACGGTTTTCTTTTGACGAGCAGTAAGATGGGGAGCCAAATCTTTTTCTAGGGCGCCTCCTATATACAAAGGGACATAAATGGGGAATACGCAAGAATCAACCTAGAAAAAATGGTCGGCCTAATTTTTAATGGAATCCGGAGGTTTTGGAAAGCAAGACGGAGCCGAGGTCGAACGCTTAACAAAAGAAAATAACCCATCAATATACGAACGGGTGTAGAAGGCGCGAAACACAGTCATTGACGGTGAAAGGTTAAGTACGCGCGTCAGAACCTCAAAATGAGACACCCGGGCAGCGCCAAAAGGCGACAATTGGGAAATATGAACGAGGAAGTATTTAAGAACGGCCATAAAAATTTTTGTAAACAGAATCCTATAACCACAAACATCAAAGATGCTACTATATAAACCTAGTTTACCGACTGGAAACTGGGTAATGGTTTTATCACGCCCTGGAGTAGTGGGATGAACCTCAGCCGTAATATAAAAGCTATCGCAAAAGCTATCTACCATTTCTTGGGTCATAATAGAATATTTAGCAGCAAAGTTAGCCATTTGGGAGGTTGAATGAGGAAAAATGCAAACCTGAAGTCTGAAGAACCTTAAAAAAGAAGAAAATGAGGTGCAGACGTATGATAAAGATGAAAAGCTTGAAGAAATCAACAATGGTGGAAAGTAAAGTTGTGGAAAAGGAAATAGTAAAAATAGGAAGGGGTATTTATACCCTCGGTGTATTTATATCTACGCATATCTAGATAATGACACGTGTAAACCACTCACGAGATCAACGGTTGGGGTTCGCCTACGAAACAATTAGAAAGCTGTAAGTACGTCACATCAGTCAGAAGATAGAAGGACAACATCTGTCCACATCACCTAAACGTTACCAACTTGATAAGGAAGCTTCGCGGAGAAGACACATGACCACGGAAGGCGGCAAACCATTATCAATGAACCTGAAGTCTAGCACTGATCACCGCACGCGGGACATGGTCCGCAGGCAATATCATACTAGACTAGGGGGACTTGATGACGTATAGTAGGTATACCAAGCCTCCGGGTTTGGGTCACACTGTCACTTGGGATTCTGGGCCCAATTTAGCAGTCATGGGTCGAAACTACCATGGGCCATAACTAACTTCCCAATCATGCACTTGGTAACGCCCCGGACACATCAAAACGGAATCGGACTAACTATTGGCTACTTTTGTCCGCGGAAAAACACGCTCTACACAAGATGTACATCGGGAACCTTGCCCGACAAGGGACCCACTATGACCACTAACGAAACAAATGAAATATTAGGAAACCCTAATATTTCACTCGCTTATAAAAGGGACCCTCTGACACAATGAACAGTATGATTTTCTCACTCTACATACACACACTTTATCTCTTTATATGTTTACTTACTCTCACACCAGAGTCTAATCGTGGGGTCCGTCCCCACGGTAAGGCTAACGGTTTTCATTTGATTGTGCAGGAAATCATCTCACCTCTCTTGCTCTAGTACAAGATCTGATACCCAAATCATTTGAAGGCCCGACCCAATGAAGGATTTGAGCCCTATTCTAAGCCCGACACTTATTTTGCACTAACAAATAGATTAGGAAAGAATTTTTCCAAGATGGAAGTTTTTTTTGTTTTTCTTTATTTGAAGGAATTTAAAAATGCCCATTTTTGTAATAAGGTTATATGAAATTTTTAAATAGCTAAGTGCAATTCCACCTTAAAACATGTTACATGGTTGTCGCGTCAGCTAAGTGCGATTTCACCCACTCAATTTTTACACTAAAAAAATATCAGATAACACTCGGTTACTCCATAACAAAAAAACTCTATAACATACCTATAATCAAAAGCAAAGCTTAAAAGGAATAAGAGAGGGTGGTGATCCCTCTAGACTTTGGTCCATAAGTGTATATCCTCCCCTATATAATACAAGCTTGCCTTGAGCTTGATCTCCTCCTAAACCTCTATTAAAACTACACCTGGCATTTTACTTCATCCTACGGCTCATATTCACCACCTTTTTAAAACTAAAAATCATGAAACAAGTCAACCCTCTCATTAATACTACGAAACAACTTATCCCCAAATCGTTTCCCCCCAATAAATTTCCCCAAATCAGTTGGCCCTAAAAAATTGACCTTAATGAAATCAGTTAGCCTTAAAAAATTATATTTACACGAAAACAAATGTTTTATTATTTGAAGAAATCATAGTATTACGTATCAAGAAATCATCTAATGGAGGTAATTTTACATTTTAGGGTTTAATTGAATTTAACTCAAGAATTTGTATTGATTGAATTGGGTCCTTAATCCCTATGTTTTATATATGGAAGGATATAGATAGATATAGATTTGTTAGGGATTAATGAAAACAACAATCCCTAAAATCATGAAATCCCTTAATTTAAAACTTATTGTGATATTAGATATGAAAAAGGCCATGAATTATGATCACATCAATGTATTTATTTTGATTGCTTATTTTTGGATTTGTTTACTAGACAAAGTTATGTTTTGTATATATGATTTTGGGTGTTTAGTTAACCTTATACATGTTTCAGTAATTGATACTCATACATTTTGTAAGTCTATAAACGGCAAGTGTTCGATGAAATGCATAAAATGGCCCGTAACCAGACACGGTCATTTGATTGGTCATTGGTTTTAGTAATCTTGACTTTGTCGCAAAGCGGCTGACACCTTAATGGTCTGAAATTTACCCACTGTAAGTTCGTATTATTGCTCACATTTGTAGGTGTAAATCACAAATACTCACTAATGAACTTCCATCATTTAACCACAAAATATACACAAACAAAAAGTTTCACTCCACACACCTCACTTTTTGATAATGAAGCAAAATCTATTGCGGGTACTCACTTGAATAGTTGTTGCTATTAGAAGGTAAGGAATTATAAATTGTCAAATTTAAGGTTAGGATGTCTTTTCATCCATGTTTCTATGTGTAGGCAATACGACTCTGTTGGTTAAAAATAGATATGTTTACTTTTATTCCCTATATAGGTTTCATATTCACTCACATTATATGACTTTGAAAATATATATTTTTCAAGTTGTAGTTTTTTTGCTGCAAGTTTATGAGGCATCTTAACAAAGGACATGATAGAGGGGTGATTACATCTGATTAGGAGGCATTAGTTGTATATAGAACAAGCCCGACTTTAAATCGTTTCTATTAAAAAGTTAATTATGTTTTGTAGTTTTATTTGGGCTTATATCTGATGAGTTATCTATTAAAAGTTAATTGGAATTCTTTTGGACAAAGAAATATTCATGATGTTATTTTTTTCAAACTGCAACAAGCAAAACAGAATTATACTATGTGGTGTAAATGATATAATTATGGTACGCACCTGACAAGTAGTAGAAAAAGGGGCTACGAACTCACCTTGAGTGAATGGTAATCAACAAGTATTCAAAATAGGAAAATGCGTTACGAAGGAATCGAATGCAATCCTAATTCCAATATGGTCGTTATAAAGATACTATGCACTTAGATTATTTATAGGTCGTATAGTCTCATCTACATTTCGTTCGGGCTATCATAATTAAGTGGTCGTGTAGTGAAGTATGAGGAGCTAGGACACTTTAATATCGTAAATCCATCAACTAGTCGTTAGCCACCCCGAGAGGCCCCTCATTATGAAACTCCCTAGTAATTTAGTTCTTGAAAAACTAATTAAAAACGTTATGATTTCTATTTGCTACATCAGTCTACTTGTGTTGCGAAATAATATTTAAATTGAATTTGCTAAAGTATCTATTCGTGTATTTGAACTCGTATTAATCGAATAAAAATTCATTGTCTGTAAAATAATATTTATAAAGTTTAAGACATGTATTAAATTTATATAAATGATTCTATATTGTTTCGCAAAAATTTATTTTTAAACGACACACACTATTCACCTCAGGAAATGTGCACAAGTTAGAAATAATGCGTAACTTTATCGTTTTACAGCCCGTTTTCTTACGTTTTTATGTCCTAATTTTCGTATTTGTCGAGGTTATCAAATTATAACTTTTTAAAATTTTAGGTTTTTTGATGAATAGTGCTTTTTACTGTTCTTAACAGATATTTATTATTTTTATAATTTTTGTTTATCGTAAACTCGTAAACGTCGTTTTTTATTGTTATAGCTCCGTTTTTAAGATTCTTTCGAGTTCGATCTCGTCAATTAAAGTTTTATATCATATTTTTTGATGTTTTTAAAAATAATCACTTTATGTAATGAATAGTAATTTTTATATAAATAGTTTATAAAGTATTCTCGTCGTAAACAGTTAACTAACGTATCTTTTTCGTTATAAAGAGGTTTTTTTTCAAGTTTCTTATCATTTTGGAATCGTCATGAGGCGTATATTATTTTTTATGTAATGTCAAAAACCTACTATTGATGTCGAAAATCAATATCACCCTTTTATTACCCATGGTGTGTTCATTTATTAAGGTTTGTTTTATTAAACTTTATTAAACCAAAATTTATACAAATCTTGTTTTTTACTTAAACAACATGTCAAACTTATTTATTAATCCATTTTTCCATGTTATATATAACATATGACATAAGAAAAGTGTGTAAATTCATAAACATAAGTGTTAATTCGTTTTACTTATTAACAAATCCTATGTGGTTGATATAGATATATAAAATATGTAAAACATGTAAAATGATGGAAAGTTTAAGACTTGAAGGTTTTTTTAGATAACTTCTTTTTATGATGTAAGTGATGAACCAAAGTATCTAAACCCTTGTTTAGAATATAAAACCTAGCTTTCCATTTTAAAACCCTAGTTTCACTTTTCTTGTTTAATACTTGAAAAATGTTAGCCTATGCTTGTAAATACATTAAGGAATTTTTAGGATAGATGTGTATAGGTGTGTATGGTTTGTATAAAAATTGATATGGGTTTGGTTGGGGCTTGGTTCTTGCCGTAGCAATATAGAGAGGAAAAGGAGGTTGTGTTTGATTTTTTTCTAAGTGTTAAAGTATGTAAGTGTTATAACTCTTATGTATAGATGCAAGTATGGTGCAAGGCATGGTTTAGGAGTTCAAAAGCTCTGGTCCAAGTGTTGGTCTTTAGGTCTTAGGTATTGGCCTTAGTCAAAGTATGCTTGGTATTATGGTTAGGACATGATGAAGTATGGCTAGGATTAATGAAGTATGGTGCACTTTGACCAAATGAAAGGGTTTTATCATATCACTTGAATACATGGCCAAAATTTCGGCATATATAAGATGTACATGATATATTTTGCAACTTTTATGTATTGGGTATAAAAGTGGGTATTTGTTGAAGCGTAGAAAAGTTTTGGTGGTTCCGGGAGTGCCTAAACGTAATTTATCGCGAAACGAAATCAATTTACGTAACCATTAAAAATAAAATAACAAAGTTAATAATTATACTCAAAATAATTACCTTAAACACTTGCTTGAATGCACATATTAATTTGTTTGTGCCGTTTTTACGTTGATGTTGATTTTTTAGTTCACCGCGGATTTAAGTAATCGATTAAAATTAAAAGGTGCGCGTAATGAAAAAAAAGAAAAGAAGAAAAAAAATATATAGTGAAATTTAAATAGCATTATAAATTGACTGAAAATACGGATGTTACTTTTCAGTTATTGATACTCATACATTTGTTTGTCCTTATGAACGGCAAAGTGTTCGATGAAATGCATAAATTGGCAGTAACCTGACTCGGTCATTTGAGTGGTCATTGGTTTTTGTAATCTTGACTTTGTCACAATAAGCGACTGGCACCTTAACTGGTTGAAATTTAACCCACGTAAGTTGTATTATTGTTTTTCTCAATTTGTAGGTGTTTAAAACATAAAACTCTCAATGAATGAATTCCATCATTTAACCACAAAATACACACAGACAAAAAGTTTCACTCCACACACCTCACTTTCTGATAATGAAGCAAAATCTGTTGTGGGTACTCACTTGAAGAGTTGCAGCTATTGAAGGTAAGGAACTATAAATTGTCAAATTTATGGTTAGAATGTCTTATTATCCATGTTTCTATGTGTAGGCAATACGACTATGTTGGGTAAAAATAGATATTTATTTACTTTTATTTCCTATTATGGGTTTCATATTCACTCACATTATATGACTTTAAAAATATATATTTTTCAAAATGTAGTTTTGGTGTTGCAGGTTTATGAGGCATTTTAACAAAGAACATGATAAAGGGAGTGATTAATATGATTTAGGTGGCGTTTAGGTATGTATATTAGAACAAGCACGGCTTGTCGGCTTTAAATCGTTTATATTAAAAAGTTAATTATTTTTTGTAGTTTTATTTGGGCTTATATCTGATGAGTTATCTATAAAAAGTTAATTGGAATTCTTTTGGACAAAGAAATATTCATGATGTTATTTTTTTCAAACTGCAACAAGCAAAACAGAATTGTACTATGTGGTGTAAATGATATAATTATGGTACGCACCTGTTTTTATTATTATTATATATATATATATAACATTAAAGACAAATTTGACAAAGTTAGATAAGAAATAGTTGGAAGAACCAAAACAGTATCGAACAACTATCAAATGTAAATGCTTCTTCAAATATAAAAATCTCAAAGCTAGCCGCCCAACGGGCGGGCCTTGAAGCTAGTATATTTATATTTTATGAGTATTTTTTATGTCTATAACATATTCTAAGCAGGGGCGGATGTACTTAGACAGTATGGGGTGCGGGGCTCTTCACGATTCGTCAAATAAAATCAGTTTTTAGTGTAAAAAAAATTATTGACCCTTTTTATTAAAGTGCACCCCAGCATAAAATCAAACCCCCCCAACACCTTGAAGCCAAACAATGTAAAAACCTTATATCTTTATCTTCATACTTGTGCGCACAACGACTTTTGCCAAGAATTATTTTCGACCCCCCCCTTGTCCGTTACATTTCTGGTTCCACCACTAATTCTAAGTACTTTTTGACCTTTTATATATAACTTTCAAGCTCCGTCATTGCCTATAACACAACTAACGGTTATGTTAGCGGTGTTATTAGGCTGAAAAAAGAGACCTTAATGTGTTATTGACCGGTGCTTTTAGAGGGTTGGAGAAAATCCTAACCAACATTTATTGGGTTAACCCGTTATTCTTTTACCTCGATAAAGGTGTCAAAGTGATGTAGACTAAAAACGAGATAACACAAATTGGATCAGTTGATTCAAACGAATACCATAAACAATCTTTCAACTATAGTTGATTAAAAAGAATATCGATAATCAGGCAAATTCTTAAAAAAAACTACCAAGAATAGGCTTTTTGTAAGAATATTGAATTCAATTAAAGAAAAGCTTAATTATCAATATCAAAATATTAAAATATATTCAACATCATACCCTTGCACATCCTTTTATAGGAGAAACAGTGCTTACATGTTAGCCTTCTAGGGCGATGTGGGATATAAGATAAATATAAACCTAAACTACGAAACTACAAAACACGAAACTTCTAGGCCTTTTTCCTTCACACGGTCTTGTGCCTCTAAAAACAAAATGGTTCGTTCTTCAACACTTAGGCCTGCATCATTCCTTCATGGGTAGACAAAATTCGTCCTCGAATTCCCAAAAAGATCATCATCAGATGAATCACTGTGACAAGGCAACAAATGTTTCACATTAAAGACATCAGAACATCAAATATGGCTTGGTAACTTCAAACAGTAAGCATTGGAGTTAATTTTGTTGATAATTTACAGCGGGCCAATCTTCTTAGCTGATAATTTGTTATACTCACCAATCGGGAAACGGTCCTTAATTAAAACAGCCCACACAAAGTCACCCACTTCAAAATCCACCTTTTGTCGCTTTTGATTTGCATCTTGTTTGTACTTGGAGTTGGCTCGAACCAAGTTGTCATGAACAGCTTTATGAACTTCATGCAACCCTTCAACAAAATCCTGCACTTTCTTTGGAACAGAACCAGAAACATAAAGAGACATTAAATCAAGAGGTCCACGTGTTTGAGCACACAAACTCATTCTTTCCCGAACATGACCCTTAGAAACTAATTCCTCAACCTTCCTATGCAATTGCACATGCTCTCTTGGGCTCATTATGTAATGTGGCATGTTAAGCAATTATGAACCAGACTCCAAATCAATATGATGTTGGATGTCACGCAAAGGCAGCAATCCATCATGCAACTCATCAGGGAAAACATAAGAAAATTTCTCAAGTAAAGGAAACATAGCCTTAGGAATTTTGCTATCTAGAGCCACCTCTTTCCTAATTAGCACAAAAGCATTATCTCCCGTCTCTAACTCATCTTTAAATTAATCATCATCGAATATTGAGGGTCCTTCATAATCGTCATCCGCCACACCATAATCTCCCCATTCATTAGGAGATGAACCGTCGCCCTCAAAGAACGGATTTTATGACTCTTCGCCTTCACTTCTCTTTGGAGGCATCTTAATCAAGAACTTTGGCTCTTGATACCAACTGATGTAAACTAAAAACAAGATAACACAAATTGGATCTGTTGATTCAAACGAATACCAAAAACAATCTTCCAACTATCGTTGATTTAAAAGAATACCAATAATCAGGCATATTCTTAACAAAAACCGCCAAGAATAGGCTTTTTGTAAGAATATTGAATTCCATTAAAGCAAAGCTTTATTATCAATATCAAAATATTAAACTATCATCATATCCTTGCACATCCTTTTATAGAAGAAGGAGTGCTTACATGTTAGCCTTCTAGGGCGATATGGGATATAAGATAAATATAAACCTAAACTACGAAACTACGAAACTACGAAACTACAAAACACAAAACTTCTAGGCCTTTTTTCCTTCACACGGTCTTGTGCCTCTAGAAACAAAAGGGCCCATTCTTCAACACTTAGGCCTGCATCACAAAGCATGCTCTTTTATGTATTAATAATGAGGTTTGTAACCCGTGCTCCGCTGCGGAGAGCGATGTTTTACGTTAAGGTTTAACTTTGCAATGGAACGATAACCAAATGACAATTTCCGTATAGTGTCATTATTAAGGAATAACTTTGCAATGGAACGGTAACCGAAGAACTACTTACGTATAGTATTTATCTCATGGTTGGTGAATTTTTTGTACGGAAATAGTCCTTGGGCTATCCTTCTGTTGCAAAGTTAGTCATTAAGGACTAACTGTGCAACGGACCGATAGCCCCAAGGACTATTTCCGTGAATTGTTTCTGAATTTTTTTACGAAAATAATCATTAGGTTATCATTCGGTTGCAAAGTTAGTCATTAAGAACTAACTTTGCAACGGACCGATCACCCCAAGGATTATTCCCGTATATTTGTGTCTCGGAGTTCGTGAAAAAGTCACAATTCCCGAGTTTAATATAGTATAATATACTATTTACGATTCAACAAGCAGCTAGCTCGTTACTACTCTTAGAAGAGTCGCGGAGGTGAATAAAACTAATTATATATTTGATCGATATATCTAATTGTATTCATTTCAAGTACATATCTTTTATATAATAAAAGACATTACATTATTTCGGAGTTTTCTATGTGATTTGACCTAATAGAAAAAAAATTGGACTAATAAGAACGCTTTATTTAGACACGTAGGCAAAATTATGCGATCTGATTGGTTAAAAAAAGGTCAAAATTGAATCCGATTTGGTCAAAATTGAAAATTTTAGTGGAAGAATTTGGTGGGGAAAAAAACATAAAAATATGTGTCAAATGTGAAAACAAAACTTAAAAAAATGAAGATAATTAATAAAACTTTCGTGGTTGAATTTTAAATAAATAATATGGAGTTAACTAAGTTAAGTGTAAATTTATAAGTTTTCATAATTTTTAATAGCTTAAAAAAATAAACAAATAACCCCTTACACTTTATATTTAATAAAATAAAACATATATGTTGTTTTAAAAATAAAACATATATATGCACAAGATTATTAATATCAAAATTAAAGCACGAATTATTATGTAGTATATAAATATACAGCCGATGTTGTACATATACGAACAACTAATGTTTTTCCTCTTTATGAGTATAAGTAAAAATATCTGAAAAAAACATTATTTTTACTATATGCGTTCAATAAGTACTCATTGTTATTCCATTTTATAAGTTTATCACATGCGTACACGGGTTTTAATATTAAATACGGCTAAATTATTATTAACACACAACAATGTAATTGGCATACATGGATATTAGTTTGTTTAATATGGTAGGAAATAATTATTATAGCTCTTACAATTGTTTAAATTAAAATAAACTTACATTTACAATTACTGAATAATAATAAATAAGACTTTCAATGTGTAAATACTAAAAAATAACAACACTTGCAAAATTAACACTTAATTAAAATTTAATGTCAAAACCTCATGCACACACGAGGTATTTAGAACTAGTCTTATATAATATAAGATTCAGTCCTGCACATTTATTGTGGAGTCTTAAAGCTTCAATTCTCTTTTTTTAATTCTTAAATTTGTTGTAAAGTGATAATGATTAATGAGATTAATTCATTTTAGTCTTTCCAGCATCTCATCATCTCTATTATAGCGGTTATAAGCAAACCAAAAGGCCAATACACCATAAAATTGTAAGCATTTCTCTCCCAAAAGTCGTCATCTCTTTGTTCCTCAGAGAAACTCCTCTAAAAAATGGGCATTACGAGTTACGATGATGAGCCAGGTGAACCCGAACTAGATGTTAGTAACCCGACATGGTTTTATTTTTAAATGATTTTAATAAATATTTGTGTTAAATGGGTTGGTTCTTTTGTAGGAAGGAGCTGAGGAAGATATTGATGGAGATAACACGGATGAAGATGTTCAAGATCCACTTATGGGTGACAAACAAAAACTTAACGTCCAATGTTTTGTTTTTAAGTATTCAATTTCTCTTTTGGGATTCTCTATCTTTAAATTCATGATGTTTCCATCTTGCTTGATCAGATCTGAAAATAAGCTGCTGTTATGCACTTTTGTACAGTTATGTGTCTGTAATCAGGTATGTTGACTCAATGATCTAAATATTAAATTAGAATAGTGGGCAATTTTTATTATTATTTGTGTTTATAAATTTTTAACAAATTTGTTTGATTTATGTTTTTACCAAAATTTGTACAACAATATTTGTTTTGTTAGCCTAAATGTGTAATAGGTTGATATAATGTTTATTAGTTCTTTGTTTTATCTAGAAATGTATGAATTAAATGTTTCTAACCGAGTGATCGGATAATGGTGAGGATGATGATTGCACGATGTCTTCGTTGTTGAAAGAGGTATGATGTGACCTCTCGACCGTTGCTGACAATTGTGTATTTTTATGTGTCTTGTTTATATGATTATGTTGCTAAAGATTAACAAGTTGAGATAATTAGGTGGTTAAAGTAGATAGTATAACTTTTAACATTGGGAATTATTTTTTCAAGTCAGAAAACATGTTTGTAGAGCGTTTGGCAATATGGATAATAGTAGGCAGGCTTGACATATCGGCACCAGTCTAAGGAAGAACTAAGAACTATTGACGTGATATATACTATGTGTACTGAACTTATGGCGTGTTTAGCATTAACCAACCAAACTTCTCCTTGGTTTGTTCCAGCATTAGTCCATCTTGGACTAATTCCTAGAAAAGAAAGGAAAACATAAACGGGATGTAAGTGACAAAAACCTGTACTCAATTGGTCCAAAAAGTTGTATTCACATACCTGTATGGATATGAACTTTTATGTGTCTTTAAACAACACCAATACCGACTGGACCAAAACTTGCAGAATTGGGGGAATCAGCATTACCACCAAAGAGTGAAATAGTTAGCACTTAAAAGATAAAAAGACGATAACATACATGAGACTGTCCAACACGGTCAACATTGTGCGATCAAGCTCAAGTAGAAGAGCGCCTAAATGTTGCATAACAAGCCCTGATTGCATGGCTTCTAACTGAATCTGGGTCTGATTGTCGGGCCAGTGCAAGTCGCCTCTTCCTCAAGTCGTCCTGGAGTATGCCATAACTTCATTACTAACTTAAAAAGGAGGCGACTTGCAACTATTCTGTTTCATAATTACATTAGAATTGCATACCACCACAAACTGAGGCAGATAAGGATCTGGAACCTTTAGTAGTTTTGAATAGGTTAGCAAAAGCTAATGTGGGTTTTAAGGCGCAAATTGACAAGTTACAACAGGAAAGAGATGAATTTCAATGTGACACATCATTTAAGGTTGGTTCATCTTGTGATTCAGGTATGTAAATGAATCAAGTATTTTCTTTTTGTACTAAAAGTGCATTGTATGAATGATGAATGGGACTACCCATTGACAATAGCCCCTACATAACCAAAAGCAAATACAGTAAAACCTGCAAATTGGTCCTGTAAAAAAGCAATTATTTTTAGACCAAAGTTGCACACCACAGGGTAAAACTGCTTTCATGCATGTTTCTTTACTCCATTCTTACTTGCACTGTGCGGCCTTAACTTTGATAGATTGAATTTTTGTACCATCCTGATTATGATTTTCTATAGTATTTTTGTTCATAAATATTGATTTTTAGTACTGTATAAGATTTAGTGTAGTTAAGTTGAGAGAATTTAATGACAGCAATTATTTTTTCGTTTTAGTTTTTTTTGCGATGAGAAAAGCCTCACTTTAAGAAAACACTACCTGAGTTGGAATTTGGAAGCAAGAATAAAGGAGATTGATATATGTATTTTGTTAACTAAAATTAACTCATAATTATTCTTTTTAGATTTACTTGAGAAAAACAAAGTCGTATCATGCAGTTTGATCTTATTGATATGGCTTATCTATGTGTTTCCATGATTTGTTTTGGATCAAGGACTTCACATTGTTAAATATGTATTGTAGAAGTTATTTTCGTTATAAGTATATTGATGACTTTCTTTGATAAAAACCACATATGATCATAAAACAAGCAACGGACGATGCTTCACAAAAGTAAAAGCTTAATTTTTTTTAAAAACAACTCTGGTGCAACGTACGGGTATGAACGCCTCGTAAGTATATAAAAAGATGACGTAAATTGATTAATTTCAAGTATTAATTAAACAATTTCATGTGGTTATGACCAGGTCACACTATTTATATATATATGCATTCTTGTACAGTTCGAGCTTAAAATATTCAATTGATTGATGAGCTTCTTGCGGTAAGTAAAAGGCTTAACGTGGATTTAACGTGTAATTAACATATGTTAAATATTAAACAATGATCTAAATCCGTCGTGAATTAGTTCTTGTATTATTTTACAAATTACACAAGCTTACTATTCCTACTATTTACTCTCCATGCACGTTCGTTCTCCTTTATCTTCATATTTTTCGATCTTCATTCCAATACCTCAATGGATATTCATTTTCTCTTATTCGTCATCATCTGATCATTTCACCATTAACATCACAAGCTTGTCAACCCATCGATCATCAAGCATTACTAGAGTTTAAACACAAAATAACTTATGACCTTTCAGGTCTATTGCAAACATAGACACCTCAAACTGATTGTTGTAAATCATGGGATGGGGTCGCATGTGGTCCCCACGGGAGAGTCGTTAATGTTTCACGTTCTGATTTCTTCACCACCGAGGAGTATGACTTAGTAGACACCACAATGTTGATACGTAGCAAACTGGATAACGTCCTTTCGTTAAACAATTCACAAATCAATGGCAATGAAAACACTTAGAACTCGTACACAAAGAAACATAGCTCAAAATGATTCATTAATGCTGAAACTCAACCAAACGGTTACAACAGAATTAAGAGAAAGAAAATGTGTTTTCCAGTTACAATTTCAACATTAGTGTAAGAAATGAGCTACCAAGGGTATTTATAGGCCAGAAGGGAAATTGGGAAGTTGGAGTCTTTGGCGGGGATTACTTTGTTTGACTTTGCCAAGTCAAACATCACAACTAGGCTAGCAGTATTAACTAAACCTACTAACAGCATTAACTAAGCCCAGCAGTACTAACTAAGCTCAGCAGTGTTAACTAACAGTACTAACTAAGCTTAGCAGTATTAACTAAGCCTAGCAGTATTAACTTCTAGTTGGGCTCGTATCAATCCCTCCTTCTTCAAACCATGCTTGTCCTCAAGCTTGTTTCTCAACTCAGGAAGCTTTATACTCAACACAGGTCTTGAGCTTGGATAGTTCAACAACTCTTTATTAATGACCATCAGCTCAACTTCATGCTCAGGCTCAGGCCCACACTTAGGCTCAGGTTGAACTTCAGGCTCAAGCTGCACTTTAGACTCAAACTGATCTTCATCCTTTGGAACATCAAACTGGACTTCAATATTTCTAATCCACACAATACAGCCAAACACCCAACTATCAACTAGTGTTTTTTGAACACCACTAATCAGATTTTCTAGTGAAAAATGCAACAGGTGAGCTCTCCGGTCACGGCCCAAATACGTCTTCTTAACCAGCTTTAACCTTTTCTCCAATCCCAAGTCGCCAATCTTAGCATCAATTTCCCTTAACCTTGTATCATTAATATCATGAACTCGGTGTATATTAGAAGCAAACTCCAATAACAATTTAAAAACCATTTCGAATTTATTCTCCATAGTCTTTCCGAATGGTATCTTTAGTCTTTGTTGCCTCCTCATGAACCAAACCTGGAAGCTCAGATTAGATTCAATGCTAAACATCAGGTTCAACCTCAATTCTAGTGTTTGGAACAACATGTATTCACTGAATTTCAATCTCCCCATCCATATCAACAACCAACAATGATATGTGAGAAATCACATATCCTTTTTATACCAAAAATGGCCCTAAAAATGAAAAAATTATGCAAAAATATGCCTGTATTTGTGTATTTTGTTGTTTGTGAATGTGTAGGTACGGATAGTGCAAAAATCACAACAATACGGTCAAAACCGGACAAACACGAACACGGAAAAGGATAGAGTGCATAAGAGCCGGAAGTTTCTAGCAAAAGGACATCAAAAGTCAACTCTTGGTCAACTCACAAAAGAAAAAATCCCTAAAATGCCCTTATTGTTAACTCATTTTTATCAAAAGTCCCTAAACCCTAACACCGTTATCTCCTTTTTATTAAAGAGATAACGGTCGTTATCTCTTATAACTATAAACCATTTAACCAACACGTGGCCTAATCCTTTACACCAGGCCCAAGTCAAACCTACTCAGTTTTAAAAAGGAAAGAAAAGGCGTGGGAAAACCCATTTTTACTGTTCATCATCGTTATCACAAATTACCATGCTAAAACAAAGGGTAAATCTCAATTAATGACGTGGCTATAAGATTCGAGTGCTATGCTACATGTCAGCAAAAGGAAACATCCTCAAAAGCTTCTATTGGTCCGTTTACACAAAGGGAATGACACGTTGGAAGCAAACAAACACACCTTTGATGGAATTTTGCACTAAATCCTTGGTAAAAGAAGCACAAAGCCTCTGACACACGGAATGCCACGCTGGCCATCCGTGTGCTCACACTTTGATCCAACGGATAAGAAAGAGCATCAAATGATTGCAAGAATTGAAGGGCCAAGATTTAGAGATCAAGGAGGAGCGTTTGCAGAGTTCTAGATCCTTCTCTCAAGCCTATAAATACAGGACCTTCCTCACTCACATGGATATCTAGCTTAATCTAGGAGTAGTAGTTTTTAGCAGCTTAGTGTAGCTTTTAAATTTAGCAAATGTAATTTTCAATTTAATGTTTTCAGTCATTGTAATCTCATTTTCAAGTTGTAATCAGTTTTTCTATTAATAAAAGTTAAGTTTACTCATAATTCAATTGTCTTTTATTTACTTTTATGCAAAATGTTTAAATAAGCTCTCTTTTGTTCACTTAAGCTCAATAAGCTCTTAAATCTACTCATAAGCTAGCTGTTTACTCAGTAAAGCCATCAAAGCTTTACTGAGCTTTACTCAAACAAATTCACCCCCTAAATTTACCTAAGCTTTGGATAAGGATGATAAGCCAATTGTGGATGGGCTTATGGACTTACTGGCTTGTTTATAACAAGCCAGAGCTTGTTGATTAGCTCTTAGAGCCTTATTATCCCTGTTTTGTGCAAAGGGATTAAGGTACATTTCATTTCTCTCTTTTAAGCTTACTTTATATGCTTATTGTTTGTCTGCTTATTCTACTGCTTAATATTAGCTTATTACTGATGTTATTAGCTTAATGTTGCTTATCACCATTGTTTAATGCTTATTGTACTTAGTTTGTAGTTTAAATTTCATTTTAATAGCTTTTGATATAAAACAGTCATAAAAAACCAAAAATATTAGCATAGTTGAGTAGCTTATTATTCTGGCTTATTTGTTTATTGAAAGTTGTTCATTAGGTCTGTTTATAGCTTATCATTGTCTGGTATTTTCAATTTGTACCTTAATTCTCAAATTCATAAGCTAAAAATGAGTTTGAGACATTTAAAGGGGTGTTTGGGACAGTAGGTATAATGGGTGAAAATGGGTCAAAACTTGTTTTGTGCTTTTGAGTCAACTTTGATAAGGTAAAATTAGTCCTAAAATTCAGTTTGTTTAAGTTTTTAAGTAAAAAATATTAAAATCATTGGTTATACAAATAGTTGTTTGAATCTGAGAACATATAGCTTATTATATAAGCTTATTTGATTAGACTTGTGATTTTTGTGAGATTTTGATGTTTATGTGTTTGTTTGAGTGCTAAAACAAAGTCCATAAGACCTGCAAGTTTGTTTTGAGTTTTTGCCAAACCTGTCAAAAAGTGGTAAGTTTTTAATTTTTTTTAGAGAAATTGCTTTTTCTTTTGATCATTGTGGCTTATTCTGTGTTTCAAAATGCTTTTTGATTGTTGTTATGTGTCCTATGTAGTCAAATCTCAATCTGTTTGTAGGTCTTAAGTTCATAATGTTCTGATTGTTTGCTTATTTATAAGCTCAAAAGTAGTGATTTGTCAATATTGTGAAAATTTTCTAAGTGTTGAGAAATGAACAAACAGCTTTTTCATTAAGCTTTTTAAGGGCTTATTTGTGTTTCAAACTCCTTTTTGATTAATGATTATTGTAGCTTATTGTTAGAGCTTTTCAGTGGTATAACTCTTTAAGCCATAAGGTTCCATCTTTGAGCTTATTTTTAAGCTCAAAAGTGCAACCCTTGCTGTTTGTATGCAGTTTTTTTTAGCTTAAGTGCTATTTGGCTTATTTGTGCTTATCTGCTTATTTTCCTAGCTTATTTAGGTTTAATTTAGCTTATTAGGTTAGTTTAAGTCAATGTTAGCTTATTTCCTTTAGAGTAGAGCTTATTTGCTATTTAGCCTAAAAATTCTAAGTGTTTTAGCTTTTTAAGTATTCTGCCTTCTTTAGCTTAATATAGTTGCTTATTTTTGCTTGTTTATGCTTATTAGGTATAGTTGAATATCTGTGATAGCTTATTTCTCTTTTAGGATTGCTTATTAGTACTTTAAAAGACCAAACAGTTAGTATTTTTAAGCCTTTAGGATATAAAGGCATTTCGTGCTTATTTTTGAGTTTTAAAAAATATTGTCTTCATTAAAATTGTGTTTTTACAGCTTATTTATAAGCTGAGTTAAAAAGTTTTTTTTAAAAAAAGCAAAAGGGGAATTGGGGAAGTTAAGGGTAAGCAGGACTCGAACCCTCAACCTCAACCCATTTCAACCCTTTCACACACACATACTCTTTACCGCTGCGCCCTTGGGACTTTTTCGTTAAAGTCTTAAGGAATTTGGTATTTAACACCTTTTTGAGCCCAATAAGCCCAAGACACTTCGTGGCTTATTAGGGGCTTTTTAGAGCTTATTAGATAAGCTGGGTTGACCAGCTTAATTTTCCTAGTAACTTTACATCATTTAGGACTTTTCTTGTTTTTTTAGAATTTTTCATACTTATTTGTTATTTTTAATCATTTTTCGTAGGTTAAAATTTTAAAAAGACATTAAAAAATAGAAAAAATTTTCAGAAAATTACAAAAAAATAGTTTTTAGTTTTAGATTAAATACTTTTAGGTTTACAAGCATAAAAATCATTTTTACCACTTTTAGATTTTTATTTTTATTTTTAGCTTTTAAAATGAGTTTTATAAAATAGATTTTTATTATAAAAAGTAGTTAAAAATATTTTTCTGAGTTTTTATCATATTTTAGACTTTTCTAAAATAGAAAATCATTTTTTGGAATTTTTAGGGGTTAATTTGCTATTTTCTAGGATTTCTAATAGATTAAATTAGTTTTTAATTCATAAAAAAATATTAAAAAGACAAAAAAATATAAATCTTTTTAAAAAAAATTTCTTTTGTCATATTTGAGATTTACATGCATTAAAATCTTTTGTAGGTTTCTATTTTGAATTAGTTGATAATTTAGCGCGTTTTTAGGATCTCGGTTTTGCATTTTTAGTTAAATTAGTGTTCCCTTAGTTAATTTTAGTGTAAATTTCATCAATTTTCTCGTAGCTTTAGATATCCAATCATAATCTTGTCTCATTCAAGCATCGATATTCAAAACGACTCTCGGCTTTCAATTGCATTCCTCATTGGGGAAACGACCTGGGAATCATACTCCCGGATTACTATAATTGTGATTTTTTGATTTTTACCCTCTTATCTTTATATATTATATATTTTAAGTATATCTTATATTTATATTTATGTATTATATATTTTAAATGGTGTAGATCAACCATCATCAGTTTTTGGCGCCACTGCCGGGGAGGATTGTCTACGATTGTTGAAGCCATTTGAAAATTTATGTTTGAAGATCCTTCCGAGTAAAGTTATTTTGTTTATCTTCATAAAAAATACAAAAATATTTTTCTTTTCTTTTATAAGTATATATAATATAAAAAAAATTAAAAATCAAAAAAAATTAAAAACCAAAAATATAAATATATTGTCCATAAAAAAGAAGAATTGTTTTTTCATCAAGTTGGTAAAAGAACACCAACAAATAATACTTTCAATTGAAGTATTATCCATCAATAAGTTCCCGAACCAAAGATCAAAAAAACTTACCTTATGTGTCTCTTGCGACGTCCGTACTCACCTGTCGAATGTGTAATCAAACACCATTGTCTTTTTTCATTATGAAGAGTTACCGAGAAGCGAGTTGATTATTAGGTTTAAGTGTCTTATCTCATTGTCCGTATTTAAAATATATTGTGGATACATTGTTGAAAAAACAAAAAAAAATTAAAAATTAAAAAACCAAAAAAAATTAGTATAAATTTTCTTTTTACATTTTAGTGCATGCACACTCGTTCTCAATCTCGTAATTCTAACCACCAACAACAACAAGTCCCACCGACTTTTGTTGAACCATTTAATCTTGTTGAACCTATTGAAAATCAAGCTCCTCGCATTACAATGGACTGATACTCCGTACTATGGCCTCAATTGCTACGAAGCACCACCGTTGGGTTACGAGGATGCCATCGTTAGTGCCCGATGATCACCGCGATACAACTTTGACTTAAGCACGTATGCTTACACCTCGTTCAAAACAAATAATTCTTTGGACATACGAAGAGAAGACCCTCAATCTCACATCCGTATATTTCATCAAGAGTCACTTCAGATAAAATTTCCCCGAACGCCCGCTTAATTTGGTGAAAAGCTAGATGCGTTTTGCTATTTTTCCCTCGATGGTGCCACCCAATTTGCTTGAAAAAGAACCCCCTCGATCGAAAACTCACAATGGGATGATCTTGTTTACGAAATTCATCAACAAATTCTTCCTCCTTCCAAACAACAAATCTTCGAATGAAATACGAGATTGTCAGACAAAGATTTTGATGAAACTTTCAACAGGCATAGAGGACCGATATCAATGATCTTCTTCGCATCCCACATCATGGATTTTTGGAGTTACATCAACTCGATACTTTCTATGATGCTTTGAACTCTAATGATCAAGATTCGTTGAATTCCGCCGTGGGTGGTAACTTTTTGGATAAAATGCTCCGTGATTGCCTAAGAATCATTGAAAGCAAATCCAAAGTTCGTAATTCACGCAACAAACCGGTCGTTGCCAAAGTGAGTTCGAGCACTTCTACCCCCAGTATCTCTCCTGATGTTTCCGAACTAAAAGATATGGTGAAAGCTTTACTTCTCGATAAGAAAAATCAAAACCAAGCTCTCACTCCCAAGAAAGCGGTCGAGGAAAGTTGTGTTACTTGCGGAGGTGCTCATTCTTACCGAAATTGTCCCGCCACCAATGGCAACGTCTATCATGACAATATTCAAGAATTTGTTTCCCAAGCAGCAGCAACTAATTTCAATCAAGGAAATACCGATTATCGAGCCCCGATTGCTAATCAAATTCGACCACCCGGTTTTCCTCCTGTTCAACCAATGAAATAACCAAAACCGTTACAACCAAAACCAGGGGAATAATTACAACCAAAGCCAAATTTATCGACCTCTGATTAATCAACCCCCGGTTTACGAAGCTCCACCTTACCAAGCTTCGACTCCGCAAACACAAGGTGTGATGAAAAACGATTTTGAAAGCTACGTCAAAGCTAATGATGCAGTTATGAGGAACATGCAAGACCAAAACCAAAATTTGCCAAATCAGATGATCAATTTAACGGACATGCTTTCCAAGTTTGTGAATTCTAATACCGCTTCTACTTCAGGTTCAGGGACACTCCCTAGTAATACCATTACTAACCAGAAGGTAGATTTAAAGGGTATTACCACCCGAAGCAGTGTTGCTTATCAAGGACCCACGATTCCTACTACTACTTCTTCTCCTCCTAAAGTAGTGGAACGTGAAACTGAGGTGACAAAGGACACGATGCTTCCTACTAATAATGGAAGTACCAAAGACGTCCAACCTTCGGTTGTCCAAGTTCAACCCCAAGTACCAAATTCTGAACCCGTTGTTAATCCCGTTAGTGCTCTGATGCCTAACTCAAAACTGACAATTTCGTATCCTTCGAGACGTAATGATGAAAAGCACCGTGAAAAAGCTAACGACCAAGTTAAGAAATTTTACAAAATCTTTCAAGATATGAGTTTCGAAATTAGCTTAGAGGATGCTTTGATTCTTATGCCAAAATTTGCCTCAGCTCTTAAAGCCTTAATTGGAAATAAAGAAAAATTAAGTGAGATGGCTAGAACTCCTTTGAATGAGCATTGTTCGGCGGTTATCCTCAACAAGTTACCCAAAAAACTTGGAGACCCCGGCAAATTTCTAATACCGTGTGATTTTCCCGGAATGGATAAGTGCTTAGCCTTGGCCGATCTTGGCGCTAGCATAAATCTCTTGCCATAATCCATGTGGAAAAAGCTTTCTCTTCCTGAGCTCACTCCTACTTGTATGACTCTTGAACTTGCAGACCGTTCGATTACCAAACCGATCGGTATCGCTGAAGATGTTTACCTAAAAGTAGGAAAGTTCAAATTCCCGGCTGACTTTGTAGTCGTAGACTTTGATGCCGATCCCCGAGTTCCCCTAATTCTCGGGAGATCCTTCTTAAAGACCGGACGTGATTTGATTGATGTGTACGAAGGATAATTAACTCTTCGTGTCGGAAAAGAAGCCGTAACATTCAATCTTGACCAAACTTCGAGATACTCCTCTAATTACGATGAAATAACGGCGAATCGAATCGACGTCATTGAAATGGCTTGTGAGGAGTATTCTCAAGAAGTTCTTGGTTTCTTCGATGTGATCGCGAGTGGCAATCCCACTCCTTATTGTGACCCGATCGTCTCTACCTCTTCTCCAACTCTCACTCCCTTCGGGATAGTGAATTTCTTCTTGAGGAAGTCGATGCTTTCCTCGCTCTTGAAGATGATCCAACTTCACCGAAAGTTGATGACTCTTACTATGACCCAGAGGGGGATATTCTTCTTTTTGAATCATTTCTCAATGATGGTCCATCATCACCCCCTCCCAATCAAGGAAATTATTTGCCTGAAATTCGAAAAGAACTTAAAATTTGTGAAGCTAAAACTGATTAATCTTCAATTAATGAACCTCCCGAAGTCGAACTTAAAGACTTACCTCCTCATCTCGAATACGCATTTTTAGAAGGTGACAACAAGTTCTGATTTGAATGAAGCAAAGATATTTTGGATAAGCTATTACTACTAATTAAGAAGCAACAATTAATGACAATTAAGCAAGTAAACTACTTAAAAAATGTAAACTAAAATTTCACTAGATAAAGAAAAAGTGCCGAAAATTATCTAAAATAAAAGCCCTAATTTTTATCTTTTTATAAGAGTTTAATTAAACTAATTAAAACTTAACCCTAACTATTAATTAAAACTTAATGAACTAATTAAAAACTAATTTAAGGACTAATTGTGCAAATACCTAAGAAACTAACGGGGAAACTAACAAACTGACGGAGGGACTAACTGGCAAACAACTAAGATCGAAAAGTTACACTTTCTACCCTGAGAATCTACCCCGACCACAATTAAAGTCCAATAAGCATTCGAAATTTTAAAGAGCTTAAAATGAAAAACTCAAAGAAGCAAAGTTGTAAAGGAAGCTAGGGAGAACAACTTTAACAAAAGCACTAAGGTCTGAAACTCAAAGATAAGCTCTTAAAAGAGCTTCTCAATAAGCTGTTACAGAAACTAGGGGTTTGGGCTATGATTTACCAAAACAGCTATAAAATGCTCAAATAAAGCTCAAATCTAAAAAGGAAAAGTGATTTAGAAAACTTATGATGTGCTTAATCTAAAAGTGCAAAGAAATTTAACCTAGAAGTGCTTTTAAACAACTAAAATTTAGCATGAACTAAGCAAACTCAGTAAATAAGCAAGATAACACAAATTCCAAATAAGCTAAAGACCTTAATAAGCTACACTAGACTCTAAAACTTTAAGGACTTATTAAACTACTTATTATCTAACTATTTAAGCTATAAAATCTAGATCCATAAGCTAAATTAACAAATTTAAATCCTAAAGATTCTAAGTACTGTTTTTGGAATTTTCAGGTTTTTTTATGATTTTTGACAGCAAAATAAGCTAAGACAATAAGCTAGAAAACAAAATTTAAAACTTAAACTATATTAAGCTATATTAAAACTCAAGTCCTTCAAAGTTTGTTAAGCTAAATCCTAAAATTACTGTTCTAAATTAAACTAAGAACTCAGCAGTACTAACTGAGGTTAGTACTGCTAGTGTAAAAGTTCAGCAGTACTTTCAAGTGAAAGAACTGCTGATGCTATTTGACTTTTAAGAAAAATTAAGCTATGAAATAAACTAGAAAATGAAAACTAAAGCTAAATTCATAATAAGCTATAACTAAACTTAATCCTACTGAAATTCTAAGCTAACAGTAACTACTTATGGTAGTCAGTAATGGTGGATAGGTGTTAAAAATTCACATATCCGTTTGTAACCTTTAAAACTAACCCAAATAAACCCAAAACAGACCAAAAAATGGCATAAATTATGATGGGTATTTGTGTTTTGGGCTTGTATGCAGGTATGGTTAAGTCAGGATAAGTCAAAAAATCACAAGAAAACAGTCAAAAGCAAGCAAGCACGGACGCGAGAAGTACAAAGCCGAAGCCCCAAAAGCCCAAAGCCTTAGCCAATTTTCATCTACAAGGGCCAATCTTGCAATTTCCGAAAGTTCTTTATAACTTGAAAGAGAGGAAAGAAAGAGATGGGCCATTTGTGTAAACTTCCCAAAGTTCAACAGTTTTAACTGTCGAAGTAGGGGCGGGAAACACATTTACTATTCACCCGTCTTCTTCATTTCACCCCCATGGTAAAACAAGGGGCAAATAGAAATTAAAGGGTGCGTTGGTCAATTCAAGGAAGCTCAAGCACAAATGCAAGGACAAATTAGTCTAATCAAGGGGATACTTATCTTAGCTCAAGCTCAAAGGCCACGTAATCAATGGAGAAGCACAAATTGTGATGGGTTTTGTGCTAAACTCACTCACAAAACTAACACAAACGTCACATCAAAGAATGCCAGCCTGGCAATCCTCAGGTGTCCACAAATTAATCCAACGGCTACAATTGATGATCAAATGATTGAAGAAATGATTGGCCAGGATTAAAAGTTTGGAGAGCAAGGCTAGAGGACCTAGAAGCTTCAGCTTGGCACTATAAAAAGACCTCACTTCTCACACACCAGTGGGTCGTCGTTTTTCTTTTTAATCTAGTTTTTAGAAATTTAGTCTAGCTTAAATTCATATTTTCCTTTCTTAAATGTAATTTTCCTTTTTCCAGTAATGTAATCATCCTTTTTAATTAATGAAATTCAGTCTTTAGTGTTTTAAATCTCATTTTCAAAGTTCTCATTTAAAGTCATAAGTTCTCTTAAAAAGCTAAATTGTCTCAATAAGCTAATAAGCTCGTATTAAGCTCTTTCAGTCTATAAGCTGGAATAGAGCTGTTTGAATTCAGAATTAATCTTACTTAACCCTTAAATCAGTTAAATCTATTATGGATCTTATTGGATTTAAGCTTTTGGAAGGGGATCTTAACTTGGAAGAGATCCCAAGGACTTATACTCTAGCTTATGAATAAGCTAGAGAGCTTGTATAAAAAAAAAACTGCCTTAAGTGGATCCTTTTGTTTAGCTAAAGGATCAAGTAAGTTTCTCTTTTCATTCTTCTCTAATTTCTGTTTTAAATTGCTTAGTTATAGCTTATTTATGTTAATATTTGCTTATTTGCTTATTCTCTTTGCTTATTAGTGTTAAATTATTCTTCTAGTGCTTATTGTGGTTTGTCTCATCTGTTTTTGCCTTAAGTAGTTATAGATACTTTAGTTTCATTTATGTCTATAACATACTCATAAATCCCAAAAATATATTTAATTAGTTAGATATTATTAATTTTTACTGATTTAGTTGTTTAATCCATGTATTGTTAAGTTTGTTTTAAGCTACGTTTTTTATCTTGGTTTTTGTTAGTTTGTTCATTAGATTTCTCTTAAAAGCTTTTCTCAAACTCTGTCATAATGATAAAGGAGTGTTTGGTTTAGTGCATTCTCAAAATTACACTAGCAGTATTAACATAAGTTAATACTGTTGAACTTTTACACTACCAGTACTAACTTCCAAGTTAGTACTGCTTTCATAAGTTAGTACTGCTTTCATCAGTTAGTACTGCTAGCTTAGATTTAAGCTAGGAGTTCAAGTAGTATTAAATTTAGTTATAGCTTATCTTAAAATCAGTTTTAGTTTTCATTTTCTAGCTTAATTCATAGCTTAAATCTGTTCTTAAAAATCAAATTGCATCAGCAGTACTTTCAGCGAAAGTACTGTTGAATTTTTACACTAGCAGTACTAACCTCAGTTAGTACTGCTGTGTTCTCAGCTTAATTTAGAACAGTAATTTTAGGATCTAGTTTATCAAATTTAGTAGGATTTAAGTTTTAATATAGTTTAATACATTTTAAGTCTTAATTTGCAATTTCTAGCTTATTTTCCTAGTTAAATTTAGCTGTCAAAAGTCATAAAAACCTGAAAACTCCAAAAACAGTACTTAGAGTCCTTAAGGATTTAAATTTGTTAATTTAGCTTATGGGTCTAGATTTTCCAGCTTAATTAGATAGCTTATAGGTAGTTTAATAAGTCTTCAAAGTTTTAGAGTCTAATTTAGCTTAATAAAGTTTTTATCTTGCTTGGATCTTGAGTTTCTTTGCTTATTTCCTGAGTTTGCTTATTTCATGATCAATTTCAGTAGCATAAAAGTAGTTTAAGCTTTAGTTTCTTTTCATTTATAGATTAAGCATATCATAAGCTCTTTAGAACTTCTTTCCTTTTTCATTTTGATCTAGTTTTGAGTTTTTTATAGCTTATTTTCTAAAACCAAGGGATAAGCCCTCCTTTCTGTAACAGCTTAAAGATAAGCTCTTTGAGAGCTTATTTGTGAGTTTCAGCCCAAGTAGCCTTTATTAATCTTGTTCCCCCTGGCTTCCTTTACAACTTTGCTTCTTTGAGTTTTTCATTTTAAGCTCTTTAAAATTTCGAATGCTTATTGGACTTAGTTTGTTGTCCAGGGATAAATTCTCAGCGTGTAGAAAGTGTACTTTCGATTTTTAATTGTTTTTCAGTAGTCCCTCCGTTAGTTTGTTAGTTTCCCCGTTAGTTTCTTAGGTTTTTGCACCATTAGTCCTTAGTTAAGTTTTTAATTAAGTTTATTAATTTAAATTAGTATTTAGGTTTGATTTTTAATTAGTTTAATTAAACTTTTATAAAGAGATAAAAATTAGGGCTTTTGTTTTTAATAATCTTCGGAAATTTTTCTTTATCTAGTAAAATTTTAGTTTACATTTTTAGGATTTAAAATTTGTTTATTTGCTTAATTGTCATTATTTGTTGCTTCTTAATGTCGTAGTAATAGCTTATCCAAAATATCTTTGCTTCATTCAAATCAGGATCCGGACCTAAACGTGGTTTCAATTTCACTAGTCATTGGGGATAACGACCCGGGTGATCATACTTGCCCGGTTTAATATACGTATTATATATTATATTATATATATTTTTGAGAGTGAATTTTATCAAGGGTAACTTGGTAATCTTCTTAATTACTCTTTTAAAAGTATTATATTTTATAAATATTTTACGTGTACAAAACTACGAATCAGTTTTTGGCGCCGCTGCCGGGGAACTAGTGTTTACGATTCCTACGTTTTGTGTTTGTTGATTTGGTTTGAAGATCCTTTCGTTCTCGAAAGTTTCATTCTTGTTTTAAATTCAAAAATCCAAAAAAAAAATCATAAAATATAAAAAGTAAAAAATATTTTCCTTTTCTTTTTAGTATAAGTAAAAGAAAAAAAAAAAAAAATCAAAAATATAAAAAAATCTTCCTTTTAATTAAAGAAATAAAAATCACCAATTGGTAAAATACCAAAATTAAATCTCACGGAGGCTGTTATCATTTCAATTTCCGGTGACTTGCAATTGTTCCACCTATTCGTAATCAAAGATTTAACACTTGCTTTTGTGTCACTACCAAGTACGGCTCACTTGAAAAGCAATTTTTCCAGTGCTTCCGTGAAGGTAGTTGTTTATTTGGTTTAAGTCTCTTTCGTGTAACGTTAAAAATTCATGCTAAAAAAAAAAAAAAAATTTCTTAGTGTTAAGTTTTGTTTTTTAATGCTAGTTTTTCTCTTTTATGCGCACTGTTCGCAATCTCGAATGACTGTCTTCAACAAACAAACTACTTCCGGTTGTTCTAGAGGCCGTCTTGAAAATTGATTAGATAAGATCCAATTGTTGAAACTAACGTTGTTCCAATGGCCGACAACTCGAACAATCTGGCCAATATGTTACAAGACCTTTCGAAGTTATGTAAGATGCTATAGTTGTTCCACCCGTTCAATGCTAACAATTTCAGTAGCTTAAGCAACCTATATTCAATCTTGTGCAAAGCAATAAGTTAAGGGTAGACAAGATCCCACAATCACCCTTCGATTTTTTTAATAAGGTCACTTCAACGTTTAGACATCCAGAAGTCACGAACACTTCGTGGTTTATGCTTGTGCTTTTCCTTTTTCTCTAGACGGTGAAGACCCTGAGATTGGTTAGATAAGGAACCTCATAGATCAATTTCTCACATGGGACGACCTTGTTTCAAAATTCATAAACCAATATTTCCTACTGAAAAAACCACTTACTTTCAGGAATGAGATCATTTACTTTTTATCAAAAACCAAACGGAAGCCTTTAATGAAGCATGGAGAACGGTTTCAAAGGACTTTCATTCGTCTATCGACTCACCATGGGATTTTCTTGAACTTCCTCAACTCGATACCTTTTTACTATCTTTGAATTTCAATACGATCAGATGCCTTAGATTCCTGCAGCAGGTGGCAATTTCCTTAGGACAAGATGCACTCAAGAAGGTTTAGCGATTATTGTAGCAGTCAATGTTCGTTACTATAGAAGTCGTGCTAATGATTCAAGAATGAGTACGGATGCCTCCTCTTTCTGATTCTTCACCTTCTTAATAATTCTTTCGATATACAACAAATTGCCGCTTCTCTCGAGGATAAGATGAATATCAAGTATCGAACCAAATGTTGATCAAATGAAAGCTTTAGGTTGTTACTACTCCATTGCACCAGTCAATGCAGTTGAGGAAGTAGTGTCACTTGTGGATCAATTCACCATTTTTACCTTAGTCGTTGACATCGAAGGTGGGAAACGATTTTCCGTTTTCAAGGATAATATCAAACAAATTTCAACAAAACCGTAGCCGTTGGCATATTTTCTTCCAAAGAAACCAACCTTCCAAATTTGGCAAAGTACAAATGAAGTACCACCGGTTTCAATCAACCGAATGTCCAAAACATTCCAAATCGTTATCAAGGGTTCCAATTCTAATTTCAACAAAACCGTGAACAAATTTAATCAAAACAGTCAAACCACCAAAAACCAAGTTTTTTTTTTTACCAAGCTCCACCATACCAAAACACAACCAACCAAACACCAATCAAATCAAGTTTTTACCTTACTAACCTCAACATTTAGTGTGTCTAAAACAGAATTTGAAATTATTCTAAAGCTAATGATGCGAACTTGAAGTATATTTGCAAATGAAGTTGGATAATAGTTCAAAATGAATTTTCAAAGAGGTATACAATGATGCTCAAAAAGAAGCAAGATGATTTTCAAGAAGATGATGCTCGGTTTCATGCAAAGTTATCATAGCAACCAACCTTCAAGTTCAATTTCTATAATAGCAATCCTATAATTCCAAAACCACAAGGAACGGAAGCCAAGGCTATTACAACTCGTATGTTGGTGTTTCATACGTTGGATCTAAATTCCACTGCCGTGGTGGAAAAGAAATTGTGGTGACAAAGGTTCGGAGACTACCATGGCCACAAAGACATCCAACCATCCTTTAGTTCAAGAAACAACAAAGACAAAGAACCAATCAAGAGCCTTCTTTTGTTGCCAATAAAGACAAATACCTAACTTGCCTTACCCATAAGACTCAAACAAACAAAAGATTCGTGAAAAGGATGATATCCTAGCTTCAAAGTTTATGGAAATCTTCCGTAATCTTCATTTTGAGCTAAGTTTCGCGGATGCTCTCATTCATATGCCAAGTTTGTCGATGTTTTAAAAATGTTAAATAACAATAGACAAGTTGATCGAATTAACCAAAACGCCGATGAATGAAAATTGTTTTATAGTGCGGTTGTCAAAAAAAGCTTCCAGAAAAGGCTAGGTGACCTGTCGATTTCTCATTCCATGTGATTTTCAGAGTTCCGTTAGTTTACTTAGCTTGCCCGATTTAGGTTGCTTGTTTCAATATATTATGCCTTTATCATCTGGAAATTAGTTTCATATCTCAGGCTTAACCATACAAAAATGGTTTTAGAATTAGCCGACCGTACAATTCAAAACCAACCGGTGTTGCTGGGAAAATGTTTTTATAAACTAGGGAAGTTTTTACTTTCCCGCCGTTTCGTTGTTCTTGATTTTATTGCGATCCTCAGGAATTACCGTTGATTACATTGGGCGACCTTTTTAGAAACGTGTGTGTGTGTTTAATCGATGTTTACGAAAGGAGAAATCACTCTTAGGAATGATGGATCAATCCGTTTACCCTTTAAATGTGGTGATGGCACCTTCTCCATTTCTTACAACAATCTCGAATCGCTGAAGATGCGTTGATTATCGAGTCACATGTGAAGAGTACTCACAAGATAGTACTTGGATTTTCCTGATTCCGTTGTTACAACAGCCTTCTCCGTACTTCGATCCGATTGTTTCTACTTCATCTCCAACGCTTACTCCGTTTGATGAAAGCGATTTTCTACTCTTTAAAGAAGCCGATGCTTTCATAGCAATCGATGATGAACTAGTTTCACCAGTTTTCAATGCTAAGTTTTACGATCCGAGGGTACATTCTCTTTCTCGAGGCTCTTCTCAACAATGATCCATTACCTCACCCAAACCATGGAGATTATTTACCAGAACTTCCAAAAGATCTCAAAGTTGTTGAACCAAAGAAGTCTTCAGTCGAATATGCTACTTCTTATGAACCAAAAGATGAAATTCCCGAAGTCAACTTAAAGAGTTACCTCCGCTCTTAGTATGCATTTCTTAGAGGAAAATAACAAGCTTCCAGTCATAAATTTAAAAGATTGAGGCTCTAGAAGAAAAGACTCACCTCATAAATGTTTTGAAAATCGAAAACAAGCAATTGCTTAGAAACTTTCTGATATCCGAGGCATAGATCCAGAGTTTTGCTCACATAAATCTTAAGAGATGAGTTACCAACCTTCAGTCCCATACATCAAAGGAGGGTTAACCCTAAAATCCACGACGTCATCAAAAGAAGTAGAAAAACTTCTTGACGCAGGATTGATTTATCCAATCTCGGATAGTCCATGGGTTAGTCCAGTCCATTGTGTTCCTAAAAAAGGTGGTATGACCGTTGTCACAAATGAAGAAAATGAGCTGGTGCCTACAAGATTAGTCACGGGATGGCGAGTTTGCATCGATTATCGAAAGTTAAACGAAGCAACTTGTAAAGAGACATTTTTCCGTTACCATTCATGGACCAATTGTCTAGAACGATTAGCGGCAACGAGTTTTATTGTTTTTGAGATGGTTTTTCGGGTATTTTCAAATTCCAATTGATACTAAAGATCAGAGAAAACAATACTTTCACCGTGGCCCATACGAACTTTCGTCTTAACGTCGTAGCAAATTCGGTTTGTGCAATGCTCCCGGAACTTTTCAACGTTGTATGATGGCTATTTTTCACGACATGATAGAAAAAACGATGGAGGTTTTTATGGACGATTTTTCAGTTTTTGGAGATTCTTTTTCCTCGTGTCTTGCCAATTTAGATAAAATGCTTAAAAGGTGTGAAGACACCAAATTAGCACTAAATTGGAAAGAGCCAGTTTCATGGTTTAAATGAAGGGCATTGGTTTTAGGACTAAGATCTCTAGAAAAGTGAAGTGAAGTCACGATCATAGGCAAAGTTGTTGTAATTTCTAAGCTTTCCTCATCCAACGTCCGTCTAAAGGAATTCGAGTTTTTCTCGGACATGCTGGATTCTATCGAAGATTTATCAAAGACTTTTCCAAATCTCTCGACCCATGACCCATCTCTTAGAGAAAGAACATACTCCTTTCATTTTTTCAGAAGATTGCATTCTAGCCTTTCAAACATGAAAAGAAGAATTACACGAAGCCTCGATTCTCTTTGCTTCCAAATTGGGACCAAACCTTTTGAAATCATGTGCTTGATGCTAGTGATTATGCAATAGGTGCGGTTCTGGACAAAGGATTGTAGATGCATTTTCGGACCAATTCATTATGCTAGCAAGACTATGACTGTAAGCAGAATCGATTTTATTTAACAACCGAGAAGGAGATGCCTTGCATGTTGTTTATGCTTCGAAAAGTTTCGATCATATCGAATCATGATATACAAAGAGTGTTGTTTATACGGACCACTCCGCATTGAAATACCTCTTCAACAAAAAAGACGCAATAAGCCAAGATTACTTCGCTGGGTCTTATTTCTTCAATGAACTCTCTTTGACTTTTAAAGGTTATTGATACTAAGGGACTGAAAACTATGCAGCAGATCACCTCTTCGTCTCGAAAAACCAGTTACGGAAATTATTTGATTCCAAATAGAGATTACCGAGACTTTTCCTTTAGAGACTTTAGTGTGTTAATTCTAGACAAAGTACCCACCGTGGGTTTGCCGACTTTGCTACATACCCTACGCGTGGAAAATTCATAAAAAAAGGAATGTCAACCTCAAGAGAAAAACAAGTTTCTTTAATGAGGATATTAAACATTATTATTTGGGATGACCCTTTTCTTTTTCATGACTGTTCGATCAAATAATCCGAAAGGTGTGTAGATGGCAAAGAGCTTTCGAAATTCTCGAATGGCTTGTCATAGTGGACCCACCGGAGGGACACTATGGAGACAACTTTACTGCAAGAAGATTTTTGATGACCGAGTTTTTTATTGGCCTACCTTTTTTATGGTATGCCTACGAATTGTCAAAACTTGTGGATTGCTTGTCAAAGATCATGGCAAAAATCTCTTCAACGTGATGAGATGCCTCAAAATGCATCCAAGTTTGTGAGTTTTTCGATTTATGGGGGATCGATTTTATGGGGACCTTTTCCATCATCTAGGGTAACAAAATATTCTAGTAGCAGTCGACTATCTTCAAAGTGGGTTGAAGCAATAGGCGGCTCCCTACACGATGCTAGGGTAGTTGTTAAATTCTTAAATCCTTTTCTCCCGATTCGTGTGCTCCCAAGAAGCAATCATAGAGCGATCGTGGGACCCATTTTTGTAACGACTAATTTTGATAAAGTTATGTCTAAAATATCGGTGTCACCCATCGTCTTCGACTCCTTTACCAGCCTCAAACAAGTGGTCAAGTTGAAGGTCACGAATCGAAGGTCTCAAAAAGAATTTTGGGAGGAGAACGGTAGGAGAAAACCGTGCCTCGTGGTCCGACAAACTAGATGATGCATTATGGGCTTTTAGAACCGCTTACAAGACCCCAATTAGATGTACTCCGTACAAGTTAGTCTATGGAAAAGCGTGTCACTTACCAGTTGAACTAGAACACAAAGCATATTGGGGTCTTAAGCATGCCAACTTCGATTTAAAGACCGCGGGCGATCATCAAAGCTTCAGCTCACTTGAACTTAGCGAGCTACGTGATCAAGCTTACGAGATTCGTTAATCTACAAGGAGAAGGAGACAAGAAAGCCTACACGATTCCAAGATAAGAATCGAATCTTCAATGTGGGTGATCATGTCTTGCTTTTCAACTCCCGATTTATGATTTTCTCGGAAAAAAGTCAAGTCCGTTGGTCCGGACCTTTCACAATCACCGAAGTTTATCCTTATGGCACTGCCAAGTTGTCTCATGCCGATGGTTCTAATTTCAAAGTCAACTGCCACCGTTTGAAGCATTACTATGGAGGGGATACACATCCCGTTGGGTTATCCCAGGATCTTCCAGAACTTTCCCCCTCATAAGGACAAACTAAATTCAGGATCGAGTCGAGCTTGCGACTCGGTGATCAAAAACAAGCCGCTTCATGGGAGTTCACCCCATGCTTATCCTTTCTATTTTCTTATCTAATGTGTTGTGTTGAGAGAGGCTTGTTCTCTTTCCAATTTCTCGATGTTTGTTGCTTGTTTGTTGTGATTTTTACAGGATTCTCCCAACAAATTCTTTGAAGTCTCTTGTGTCCGGTGATTGTTTCTCGATCTACTCGAGCTTCTCATCCTTTATGTGAATTTAGTTTGGGGAAATCCATATCCTTTCATCATTATCGATTTAAGTTTATCGTTGAATACTTCATAAACGGGCTAGATTTACGTAGATACCCACGTAAAATTGAGGACAATGTTTCGTTTTAGTTTGGGGAAGGGAATCTATCGATTTGATGTTGCTTGCTTATTATTTTGTTCTCACGTACCCGTTTTCCCATAAAAATAACAAAATTTTAAAATTTTCAGTTTAAAAAAAATAAAATAATAATAATAAAAAAAATAAAAAAAATATAATAAGTGTTAAGACAAAAAATGTATGGTTTTCGCTGTTAGAATAGACAAGTAATTTTGACTCAGATCGTTCGTAGGTAGTTCTAGCTTTTCTCTTAACATTAATGATGATAGTTTGTGCTAGTACTCATGTAGGACTTTAAAACATGCTAGATTGAATCGTTAGTAAAAAAGAAAAACTTGTGCTAATTCTCAAGTGATTTTAATATGCCGAGTGGATTTTTATATAGGCTAAGTATTGTCAAAATTTCTTTTGTGTAAGAAACGTGAAATGATAGTGTTATTTATAAGTCATGACATTAAACGTAGAATAGTTGGTTTTCTTTCAAGCTCATAAGTATTAATTGTGGCTTTTTCTCCCATTAGCTTGTTTCACTTTTATATGAATGTTTAATAAATAAAGTTGTATGGTTTTTTGGTTAGTAATTAGTTAATAGAAGTTTTCTTAAGCTCCTTTGTGATTAAGATGAGTACACATCAGGAATACTTAATTTGGAATACTTAAAAATTGCAAAATAATATAAATAAGAATCTCTGCCAGATTATTCATAGTGTCGGAGGCGTGGCCGATGTTAGAGTTTTCATATAAGGTGGGGGTCCGGTGTCATAATAAGTAGAATAACCTCTTGTCGACTCGCTATCGATGTGGCTTCGAGATAAAAGGCACCGGTTTTACTTATATAATCCGAAGTCGAAATATGTTTGCTCATTTGTCGGGAGGCTTGGCGATGTTGCTAGCCTACTAAAGGTCTAAGTTTAATAAAGGTTGCTTAATTTTTGTCTTGTTTTGTGCCTTAAAGAGCCTAAGGGTATATGGTACAAATGAGATTGGTCCATTCATGTCTTAAAGAGCCTTAGGGTATATGACATGAATGGTGCCTTGCTTAAGTAGCCTAATAAAAGCCAAATTTTGGTTGCCTCGATGTGGACTTTATTCTTGATGACATTTGATCTTTTGAAAAGGGCTAGGAGCTAATTATTATCTTAACAGTACACTTTATTCTGGATTAATTAAATACGAAACAAAAGTTTAAAGAGCTTCGAGTATATGGAACTAAGTAAAATCCTGAGATACAAAGTAGGATTTGCGCTAGGAGGATAAAGTAGTACACAATTAAGGTAATTATGAATTGAGTTAGTATCATGACTTATATTTAACATATGTCTAGTTTTATAAGCTTAGCATGGAAAAGTGAAAAAATCGGGGGATGACGATGTTATATTTTAGACACTTAATTGGCTTTTTGTTTATGATCCTCAAAGTTAACCAATGAGTAATGAAAAACATCACATTATGTCAACAGCAAATAAGTTGTAAGTTAGGTAGTTAATTATCTAGGATAACTCAATGAAAAGAGAAAAATCTTAGAAAAAAAGGGAAATCGGGTGTTTTTATAATTGTGATCTCTTATCCTCTTCAAACAAAAAATAAAAATCTGTGTACTTATCAAAGGTTTTGTTTGGGAAATTTTCGAGGTATTTGGTTATATGCATGTGATATTTGCGTGAGGACACACATTCGTTTAGTTTGGGGATTTTTGATAAGTGTATATATCACTATCCATTTATGCTTAAATAACCCAATTAAACCAATAAACAACTAAAATTGGCAAAAAATATGCTTGTTTTTGTTGTTTTGTGTGTGCACGTATGGATAAGTCCAAAAATCACAAGATTACAGTGAAAAAAACGAGCAAGCACGGACACGAGAATCAGAAGAGTACAAAGCCGAAGCTCCAAAGCCCAAATCCTTAGCTAAAGTCATTTGTTAATCATCTCCATGGGACCAAAATCTTGCAATACCGGAAAGTATTTATAACTTGAAAAAGGGAAAGTAAGAGAGGGACTGAAAATGTTAAAAAGGCAAACTCACAAACAATGTTTTTATACTGTTCCAAGGTAGGCGGGAACCCTTTTTTACTAACTTCATAGTCTCCCGTTTTCACTACCATGGTAAATCAAGGGGCAAATAGAAATTAAAGGGTGCGTTGGTCAATTCAAGGAAGCTCAAGCACAAATACAAGGACAAATTAGTCTAATCAAGGGGATACTTATCCTAGCTCAAGATCAAAGGCCACGTAATCAATGAAGAAGCACAAATTGTGATGGGTTTTTGTGCTAAACTCACTCACAAAACTAACACAAACGTCACATCAAAGAATGCCAGCCTGGCAATCCTCAGGTGTCCACAAATCAATCCAACGGCTACAATTGATGATCAATGATGAAGGAAATGATTGGCCAGGATTGAAAGTTTGGAGAGCAAGGCTAGAGGACCTAGAAGCTTCAGCTTGGCACTATAAAAAGACCTCACTTCTCACACACAGGGAGTGGTCGTTTTTCTTTTTAATCTAGTTTTTAGAAATTTAGTCTAGCTTAAATTCATATTTTCCTTTCTTAAATGTAATTTTCCTTTTTCCAGTAATGTAATCATCCTTTTTAATTAATGAAATTCAGTCTTTAGTGTTTTAAATCTCATTTTCAAAGTTCTCATTTAAAGTCATAAGTTCTCTTAAAAAGCTAAATTGTCTCAATAAGCTAATAAGCTCGTATTAAGCTCTTTCAGTCTATAAGCTGAAATAGAGCTGTTTGAATTCAGAATTAATCTTACTTAAACCTTAAATCAGTTAAATCTATTATGGATCTTATTGTATTTGAGCTTTTGGAAGGGGATCTTAACTTGGAAGAGATCCCAAGGACTTATACTCTAGCTTATTCATAAGCTAGAGAGCTTGTAGCTGCCTTAATTGGTTCCTTTTGTTTAGCTAAAGGATCAAGTAAGTTTCTCTTTTCATTTGTCTCTAATTTCAGTTTTAAATTGCTTAGTTATAGCTTATATGTTTAATATTGCTTATTTGCTTATTCTCTTTGCTTATTAGTGTTTAAATATCTCTTCTAGTGCTTATTAGTTGTTTGTCTTCATCTGTTTTTGCTTAAGTAGTTATAGATCTTTAGTTATCAATTTCTGTCATAAAAACTCATAAAATCCAAAAATATTAGTTTAATTAGTTAAGATATTATAATTTTACTTATTCAGTTGTTTAATCATGATTGTCAAGTTTGTTTTAAGCTAGTTTTTATCTGGTATTTAGTATTTGTTCATTAGATTTCTCTTAAAAGCTTTTCTCAAACTCTGTCATAATGATAAAGGAGTGTTTGGTTTAGTGCATTCTCAAAATTGCACTAGCAGTATTAACATAAGTTAATACTGCTGAACCTTTACACTACCAGTACTAACTTCCAAGTTAGTACTGCTTTCTCAAGTTAGTACTGCTAGCTTAGATTTAAGTTAGGAATTCAAGTAGTACTAAATTTAGTTGTAGCTTATCTTAAAATCAGTTTTAGTTTTCATTTTCTAGCTTAATCCATAGTTTAAATCTGTTCTTAAAAATCAAAATTGCATCAGCAGTACTTTCAGCGAAAGTACTGTTGAATTTTTACACTAGCAGTACTAACCTCAGTTAGTACTGCTGTGTTCTCAGCTTAATTTAGAACAGTAATTTTAGGATCTAGTTTATCAAATTTAGTAGAACTTGAGTTTTAATATAGCTTAATACGGTTTAAGTCTTAATTTGCAATTTCTAGCTTATTTACTTAGTTTAATTTAGCTGTCAAAAGTCATAAAAACCTGAAAACTCCAAAAACAGTACTTAGAGTCCTTAAGGATTTAAATTTGTTAATTTAGCTTATGGGTCTAGATTTTCCAGCTTAACTAGATAGCTTATAAGTAGTTTAATAAGTCTTCAAAGTTTTAGAGTCTAATTTAGCTTAATAAAGTTTTTATCTTGCTTGGATCTTGAGTTTCTTTGCTTATTTCCTGAGTTTGCTTATTTCATGATCAATTTCAGTAGCATAAAAGTAGTTTAAGCTTTAGTTTCTTTTCATTTATAGATTAAGCATATCATAAGTTTTTTATAACTTCTTTCCTTTTTCATTTTGATCTAGTTTTGAGTTTTTTATAGCTTATTTTCTAAAACCAAGGGATAAACCCTCCTTTCTGTAACAGCTTAAAGATAAGCTCTTTGTGAGCTTATTTGTGAGTTTCAGCCCAAGTAACCTTTATTAATCTTGTCCCCCTGGCTTCCTTTACAACTTTGCTTCTTTGAGTTTTTCATTTAAAGCTCTTTAAAATTTCGAATGCTTTTTGGACTTAGTTTGTTGTCGGGATAGATTCTCAGGGTAGAAATTGTAACTTTTCTATTTTAATTGTTTTTTCAGTTAGTCCCTCTGTTAGTTTGTCTGTTTCCCCGTTAGTTTCTTAGGTTTTTACACCTTTAGTCCTTAAGTAAGATTTAATTAGTTGAATTAGTTTTAATTAATAATTAGGGTTAAGTTTTAATTAGTTTAATTAAACTTTTATAAAAAGATAAAAATTAGGGCTTTTATTTTTAATAATTTTCGGCAATTTTTTCTTAATTTAGTGGAATTTTAGTTTACATTTTTAGGGATTAAAATTAGTTTACTTGCTTAATTGTCATTATTTGTTGCTTCTTAATTAGTAGTAATAGCTTATCCAAAATATCTTTGCTTCATTCAAATCAGGATCCGAACCTAAGCGTGGTTTCAATTGCACTAGTCATTGGGGATAACGACCCGGGTGATCATACTTGCCCGGTTTATTATACGTATTCTATATATATCTTTGTGAGTGGAATTGTCCAAGGGATACTTGGGGATTTCCTTAATTTCTCTATAAGTATATTATTTTATATGTATGTAAAACTACAATCAGTTTTTGGCGCCGCTGCCGGGGAACTAGTGTTTACGATTCCTACGTTTTGTGTTTGTTGATTTGGTTTGAAGATCCTTTCGATTTAGAAAGTTTCAATTTTGTTTTATAATTTAAAAAATCCAAAAAAAAATTATAAAATATAAAAAGTAAAAAATATTTTCCTTTTCTTTTTAGTATAAGTAAAAGATATAAAAAAATAGAAAAATCAAAAATATAAAAAATCTTCCTTTTAATTAAAGAAATAAAAATCACCAATTGGTAAAAATACCAAAATATAACATTCTCAACGGAGGTGTTATCATTTCAATTTCCGGTGAACTTGTTGGTTCCCAAATCGTAATCAAAGATTTAACACTTGCCTTTTGTGTCTCTACCAAGTACGGCTCACCTTGAAAAGCAATTTTCAAGAGCTACCGTGAAGTAGTTGATTATTTGGTTTAAGTCTCTTTCGTGTAACCGTTAAAATTCATTGCAAAAAAAAAATTTAGTGTAAAGTTTTGTTTTTTTTAATTGTTAGTTTTTCTTTTTATGCGCACTCGTTCGCAATCTCGATACGTCGACAACAACAAAATCTTACTGTTGAACCAATTGTTGAACAAAACGTTGTTCCAATGGCCGACAATCGAACGATGGCCCAAATGTTACAAGCACCCATTGAGGGTTATGAAGATGCTATAGTTATTCCACCTGTTGTTCAATAGGGAATCTTGAAGACAAGATTCTTGTTCCTGTACCTGACTCTTCTCCGTGTTGTGCGAGGTATGGAACCCCGGTTGATGGTCCGAGTTGTCGTGGATGTGCATTTTTACGAAAGAAATTCGATGAAGATTTGCTACGTATGTTTGAAAATGAATTTAACCAAAGACACTTACAAATACTTCCGATCATCCGACTATACAACACACCCAACGTTGTTAATGCTCTTTGAGAGCCATGCATTGTCAATCAAGACCTCAGTGAAAGTCTGCCGCAATACCTCACAGATTGCGTGTTTAGGAATCCACTAAATATGTACCCAAACAAAGAAGCTTCGTCCACTCGAAGATACCAACAAAAGTCTAGCCTAAAGTCAATGTTAATTTACACGTTTAGTCCAAAATTAGGTTAGAAATTTTTAGTGAGACATCCTAGCTATCATATGTTATTAGGGTTTTCTAGCCACCAAAAAGGCTTTTTCTTTCATCATCAATAAAAAGTCGATATTTTTCTTGCATCTTGATTCTACAAACATCAATGTTATGGTTGTATGAATGATCAGGGAACCTACAGATTGACCATAAATTGTTGTTTATGAGTGCGTGATTCAATTAGATGGAATTTTTCTGTCAACGATGCAATTGTGTAAAGGTGCTTCCTTCGGTTATAATTGTCCACCAAAAGATCCGTGATCATTTCTAAAACCGGAGCCATGCAATCAAACCATTAATAAAATTCCATAAATTCTCCCAAGTTTAGATCCGTCATGCTTTTCATTACCTCATGTTTCAAAGCCTAACCTCTGTTGATGATCCTCCTAACATTTTCAACCTACCTCCTCAAACTTATAGGCCAATAGTTTCACCCCGACAGGCAAATTATAAGATGCAAAATTCATTTCACTATGATTCCAAACCACAATCTTCTCATGTTACTCCAAGAGTGTTTCTCACTTACCCTCCACAACCCTAAGTTTGAGACTTACTGTGTGAGTTATGTCGGAAAAAGTATGCTCATTATGGTTATGATTGTTCACCACAGTTTCCGTTTGTCTATGAACATGAGCCGTGTTACAATCAAAACTTTAACTATTATTTTCCACAAAATTTCTCAGAGTATTCCTCATTAATATCTTTGTTGTGCAAATTGCGAGGGTCCTCATGAAACTTTTCAATGTCAACCAATGAATGAAGATTATTGTGAGCAAAATTCTTGCTATTATCCTAATTCTTTCAGTTTTGACCACCCACAACCCCCGCAAGACTCCGTCGATCATCAAGGAATTCTATAAGTCCTTAATAAAATGGAAGAAAAACTTGAAGAAAAATAATAAAGATCGAAGAAAGAGAAATAGAAGGATATGAGTATCGAGGAAAATGATTGCTAACAACATTGGTCGATAGAGCAGATTAAGGAACTAATAAATGATTTGGGTTATAAAAGATTTTGAGGCGAGGAGATTGATGAAGTATATGAGAGAGATTGTGAGATTAGAATTCGAAAACTTAAGCAAGATTTTAATATATGGGGAAGCGAAGTTCAAAACAAAGGTAAAAAAGAGAAAGCTACGAAAAAGAAAAGTATGCAGCTGCCTGTCTTTACATGCTTTCTGATACTTGTGATACGAGGATGATTATATCCTTTAGCAATCACAACCGACTTACGAACGAAGAACCCGCATAATCTCTAAATATGGGCGGATGAGCACATCTCGACACTATTCCACAACGCAATCGGATGAAGTAATAAAAGTCATAGTGTTGAGAAGCTTTCCCATAATCCCAAGTGAGTTTGAGGGAATTTCTGACGATACGTGTGATGTGCCTAATTGTGATGATAATCGTGTTCATGTTGAGTCCGAACTTGTGGAATCTTTGATTAACCGTGATACTTCGATTGATTATTCTTCTAAGATGCCGCCCCTATTACTCGAGAGTTCGCCGGTGAACTATACTCGTATAGCTCCAAATCCACGGGAAATTGATGAAGCCAGATTTTGATCCAAATGAGATACTTCGAGTGATGACGAGATGATTTTGAGGATAATCTGTGACGTAGCTTAGAAGAGGTGAATGATGAGAAAGAGTTTGATTTAGAAGATATTTTTCAAATTCAAGACGTTATTCTTCTTGAAAAATTATTAAACGTCTATCGTCTTATTTCTAAAATCGAATTTTTGAAAGATAACCCCACTCCGGATCTTGTGTTCGAGTCTCCTTCCCCATTTCCTATCCCCGTCGGCGATAGTGATGTCTTTCTCTAGATGATCCGATACTTCTCCTTTCATCATTTGGATAATTTTCTTTACCCGAATTCGGAGACTTTTAGCGATCAACGTAGAGACGAGATGTGCAACACCACTACTCCATGGGTTAATTACTCTTCTTCCCGATATGATATCGATTCTTTTTGAGCGATTGAGCCCGATCATAGGGGTGGCTTGCATGGATAATTCAAATGAACTCTTTTGGAGGCTCCCGAGTTTGAATCAATATCATTTCGATCTGTCATTCCTCGTCCTCCTCCAAAAACCACCCGAAGGTTTGCATGCAGATTTATCTCTCTCAACAACAAACAAACGTAGGTATGGAGGAGGGCCTAGGGAGATAACAGAGGGGCGGAAAAGGAAAGGAATGCCGAGGAAAAGAGAGAGAAAATCTCCTGCAAACATCGGGCTGGGTTATTGAGGAAGGAGGACGGAGGGAAATGAACAATCGAAAAGAAATGATTCCAACTCGGGAAATCTCCAAAAGAGGTCATTTGAAAAATAATAAAGCTAAGGCAACCCCTACGTGAAATCGGGCTTCAACTCTCAAAAAGCAAACGAAAGCATACTCGGGAAGAGATAATTAACCATGAGTAGTGGTGTATGCCACTTCTCGTCTCTTCCGATATAGATCGCCGAAAAAGTCTCGAATTCTGGGTAAAGAATTATCCAAAGAGAAGAGAAGTATCGGACTCCCTCTAAGAAAACACTCACAATCCCGCGACGGGATAGGAAATGGGGAAGAGACTCGAACGACAAGATCCCGGAGGTGGGGTTATCTTTCAAAAATACGAATTTAATAATAAGACATAGACGTTTAATAATTTTTCAAGAAGAATAACGTCTTGAATTTGAAAAATATCTTCTAAATCAAACTCTTTCTCATCATTCACCTCTTCTAAGCTAACGTACTCGATAATCCCTCCAAAATCTCGTCATCACTCGAAGAGTAACATCATACTCTGGATCAAAAATCGGCTTCAAAACAATTCCCGTGATATTGGAGCAATATGGAGAATCACACGGCAACATCCTCGAGAAAACGGGACTATCTTAGAAAGAATAAACAATCGAAGTTATCACGGTACTCAAAATATTCCACAAGTTCGGACTTCAACCATTAACACGATTATCACACAATTAGGCACATCAACGTATCGGCGGAAATTCCCTCAACACACACTTTGGGATTGGGACAAGTTCTCAAACACTCAGACTATAATTACTTCATCCCTATTCCCTTGTCTGGAAAAAGATAGTCAGATGCTCATCCCCCATATTTAGAGAATTATCGGGTTCTTCGATCGGTAAGTCGGTTGTGATTGCTAAAGGAATATAATCATCCTCGTCATCACAAGTAACAGAAAGCATGTAACGACAGGCAGCAGCATACTTTTCTTCTTCGTAAGCTTTCTCCTTTTTTTGAACTTCGCTTCCCCATATATTAAAATCTTGCTTAAGTTTTCAAATTCTAATCTCACAATCTCTCTCATATACTTCATCAATCTCCTCGCCTCAAAATCTTTTATAACCCAAATCATTTATTATTTCCTTAATCTCTCTATCGACCAATTGTTGTTCATGCATCATTTCCTCGATACTCATATCCTCTATTTTCTTTCTTCGATCTCTTATTATTTCTTCAAGTTTTTCTTCCATTTTATTAAGGACTTATAGAATTCCTTGATGATCGACGGAGTCTTGCGGGGGTTGTGGGTGGTCAAAACTGAAAGAATTAGGATAATAGCAAGAATTTTGCTCACAATAATCTTCATTCATGGGTGACATTGAAAAGAGTTTCATAAAAATAGCAGAAAGAGACCCTCGCAAAATTTAGACACAACAAAGATATTAATGAAATAACTCTGAGAATTTTTGTTTGGAAAAATAATTATTAAAGTTTTGATTTTAATACGGCTCCTGTATCCTGCAAGACAAACGGAAACTTATGTGCAACAATCATAACCATAATGAGCATAATTTCCACATAACTCACACAAGTAAGTCTCAAACTAGGGTTGTGGAGGGTAAGTGAGAACACTTGGAGAAACATTGAAAGATTGAGGTTTGGAATCATAGATGAATGAATTTTCATCTTCATAATTGCATGTCGGGTGAACAATTGGCAAAGTTTGAGGAGGTAGGTTGAAAACGTTAGGAGGATCATCAACAAGGTTAGGCTTTGAAACATGAGGTAATGAAAAGCATGACGGATCTAAACTTGGGAGAGTTTGTGGAATTTTATTAATGGTTTGATTGCATGGCTCCGGTTTAGAAATGATCGGATCTTTTGGTGGACAATTATAACCGAAATGAGCACCTTTACCACAAATGCATCGTTGACAAAAAATTCCATCTAATGAATCACCGCACTCATAACAACAATTATGGTCAATCTGTAGGTTCCATGATCATTCATACAAACCTTAACAATGATGTGTAGAATCAAGATGCAAGAAAAATAAAGACTTTATTGATGATTGAAAGAAAACCTTTTTGGTGGCTAGAAACCCTAATAACAATATTGACTAGCTATGATGTCTCACTAAAAATGTCTAACCTAATTTTGACTAAACATTAATTAACATTGACTTTCGAGCTAGACTTTTGTCTTGTATCTTCGAGTGACCGAAGCTTCTTTGTTTGGGTCCATTTATGTGATCCTAACACAATCTGTGGAGGATCTTGCGAAGACTTTACACTGAGGTCTTGATTGACAATGCATGGCTCTCAAAGAGCATTAACAACGTTGGTATTATAGTCGGATGATTCGGAAGTATCTTGAAAGTCTTGGTAAATTCCATTTTCAACACAATACGTAAGCAAATCTTCATCGAATTTCTTTCGTAAAAATGCACATCCACACACGTATCTACTCGGACCATCAACCGGGTTCCATACCCCTCCCACAACACTAGAAGAGTCAGGTACAGGAACAAGAATTCTTGACTTCAAGAATCCCTAATTAACAACATTCCTAGTGTACCATCGTTCCACAAGTCTAGCATTATCCTTGATAGCGAAGAGGATTTGAACGATGAGACGTCATAAGAAATAAACAATTTAAATGATGAAGAAGATGAATTAAATGGTTAAGAAGAAAAAAAGACATATCTTATTATTTGATTTTTGTTTTCGATTCTTAAAACAATATATTTATTTATACGGACAAAAAGAGAGACAACCTAAAACCAAGATAATCATCTCACTTCACACGTAAGCTCTCAAAAATGCTTTGTCAGTGAGCCGTTCCTCGTAAGTGACACAAATGGCAAGTTTTTTGAATCTTGGTGCTCCGATTTCTGGGAACTTTTCAAGTTTCACCGAAACTTAGTTATGATAATACCCAGACCGTTGAGAGTATTTTATTTTGGTTATTATTACCAATTGAGTGACTTTTATATTATTCTTATGAAAAAAGGAAGATTTTTTTTATATTTTTGATTTTTCTTTTTCTTTTTTTAGTTTTATATATACTAAAAAGAAAAGAAAAATATTTTTTACTTTTTATATTTTATACTTTTTGTGGATTTTTTTTTTTTTGAATTTTTGAATTATAAAACAAGAATGAAACTTTCGAGGGTGAAAGGATCTTCAAACCAAATCAAACACAAAACGAAGGAATCTTAAACACTAGTCCCCGGCAGCGGCGCCAAAAATTGATATTAGTTTTACATACATATAAAATAATATACTTATAGAGAAATTAAGGAAATCCCCAAGTAACTCTTGGACAATTCCACTCACAAAGATATATATAGAATACGTATATTACCGGGTAAATATGATCACCCGGGTCGTTTCCCCAACGACTAGTGAAATTGAAACCTCGTTTAAGCTTGGATTCTGATTTGAATGAAGCAAAGATATTTTTGATAATCTATATCTACAAAATAAAAAGCAACAATTAAAATTGAACAATTAAAGGCAATTAAACAATTAAACAAATACGGGAAACACGACGATTAAGCAACTAGACTAAAATTAAACCCTAAGATTGCAAACTAATTTTCTACACCTAAATTAGGATAAAAGAAAATTTTAAGAAAAATAAAAATATTTTTTAGATTATTTTTGAATTTATTAATTATTAAAAACTATTCACATTCTAATTAAATCCTAACATAACAAATAATAAGAATATAATGAAATTGTATTTTTCCTAAGTAAAATAAGTAAAAAGAAAATTTTAGAAAAAGAAATTACTATTTTTGGCTTTTTAGATTAAAAGATACGATTTTTCTAAAATTTAAACTAATTAAAAACTATAAAAATAATAAAACTATTAAAAATAAAGTCCTAAAATTTTTATAAAAATTACACTAAATAAAGAAAATGTGCATAATTTTTCTAAAAATAAAAGCCCTAATTTTTCACTTTTTATAAAACTTTAATTAGACTTTTATTAAAAAACTAAACCCTAAATTACATTTCTAAAAACACTTAAAACTAATTAATACTTAGACTAAGACTAATGGTGCACAAGAGAAAAGAAACTAACTAGCAAACGGAGGGATTAACAAGAGACTTCAAAATAACAAAATTACCCTGAAAGCCCAGACACCACTATAAGCCAAGGCCTATTTAAGAGCCCAAAAATTAAGATTAAGTAAACAGGAGCTTTTCATAAAAAACTTATAAAAAGGCAAAGTTGGAGAACAATTACTGTGAGTACTTAATGAAAGCTTAATCGACTGAAAATCAATAATAAGCTCAAATAAAAGCTTATTATAATTTGAAATCAGAAAAGTAGCCATTTCCTTTGTTTACTTTATCACTTTGTTAAGTAAGCTCAATTTAAGCTTAAATGAAGAAAAAAAAGTGTTCTAGAAAGCTTATAATGTGCTGGAACTATAAATGAAAAGCTACTTGACTAATTTAAACTAGAGCTGATCTGAAAGTGAGTGACAAAGTATCAAAGTCAGAAGTAAGCTTAACTTTAAACAAGATTCTCATATTAAAGCTCAAATGCTCAAAAACAATTTCCAGACTCTACTTATCGACTTATATAACCAACTTATAAACACTAATTTTAATGATAAAATAACACAACCACAGCAGCTAGAAATCAAACTTTAAAGCTAAAAAACTATTAACTAGTGTTTTTGGTATTTTGAGTTTTTTTTAGTGACTTTAAAGAGCAAAATAAGCTAAAAAAATTAAACTGCAAATGAAAATAAGTGCTGATTTAAACTAAGCTATATGAATTCTAAAACATATATAAATCCTAGCTCCTAATCTCTACAATGACTAACCTAAATGAAGCTATAAAAGTTCAGCAGCACCTTTATAAGAAAGTACTACTGATGCACTTTGCACTAACCAAGGCCAAAGTGCAAGCACCCTTGATTGTGCAGCTGCACTTGACACACTCTATTGAGTGTGTCAAAACTAAATTCAATCACTCTTAAAGCCTAGAGATCCTAGGACAAAATTAAGCCAACTAATTTTAAACCTAAATGTGATAAAAAGCTAAAACAAGTGCAACCCTACTTAAAAGCTAAGAAATGGAAAACTAAAACTTATTTAAGCATTTATAAGCTTAAACAATTCTAACTACCAATTTTGAGCTTAATTGAGCTTATTTAACTCTCTAAACAGCACTGTGCCAAACACCCCTTTAACTATTTGGTTTTCAACTAAATGCTTTAAATCAGGCTAAATAAGCTTGGATAAGCCAAAACAAATACTTAACTAAGCAAATTAAGGGCAAATAAGCTTAATCAAACAGTAATTAAGAACTCAATAAGCAAAATAAGCTATTCTACTATTATTTGGTTTTTTGACAGTTAATAAATGAAATTTAACTAAAATGAAATTTAACTAAAATGAAATCTAAACTAAGAATTTAACTAAATAAGCATTTATTAAGCATAATAAGCATTCATAAACTGAAATAAGCATATTAAGCAAATGAACAGTAAAAATAAGCTAAAATTAAAAAGTAGACAGAAACTTTAAAAGAGAAAATGTACCTTTGATCCTAGCTAAACAAGGATCTACCAAGCTTAAAAAGCTTATCTACAAGCTCTGGCTTATTTGCAATAAGCCAGTAAGTCCAATAAGCCCATCCACATTTGGCTTATCATCCATAAATATAGCATTGGTAAATTGAGAGTGATCTAATAGTCCATGAGAACTTAGTTAAGCTATGTGAGCTTAACTAAATGAAACAACAGCTTATTTAGACAAAGAGAGCTTATTATGAGTTTTTTAAAGTGAACAGTAACATTAAGCTTTAAAATTTAAAACATGAATTTAAATGAGAAACTGAATTTTATTAATGGTAAAAAGATTACAATGCTTTTAAAAGTAAATTACAAGAATTAAATTGACATTTTAAGTAAAAATAAGCTGTAAAATAAGCAATAAGCTAAATCGTACTCTACACTACTCCTCATCTCTATATCCTTTGTGTGTGTGAGTGTAGGGCTTTTTATAGCCTGCCTGGAACCTTCTAGGCTTGCCTTGGATCCCAAGCCTTAATCAATCATCACCATTGGATTCTTTAATCATTGAAGAATTGTTGTAAGCCGTTGGATCACATATGTGCACACACGGATTGCCAGCGTGGCAATCCGTGATGTGACATATGTGTTACCTCTGTGAGTGATTAGAGAGATAAAAACCCATCTCATTTGTGCTTCCCCATTGATGACGTGGCCTATGGCTTGAGTGAGCTACTAAGGGCTTTTGAGAAGACCCTTTTGTCCTTGCCATAGTGATGTAGAGCCCTTGAATTGACTATCCTGCCCATCAATTTGATAAAGCCCTTTGAATTACCCTGGATGGTGAAATGATAAAGACGAATGAACAGTAACTCGTTTTGGCGCTCTTTTATAACTGACACAAGGTAAAATCGTTTTAAACTTTGGGGAATTGACATTTCTAGTCCTTTTCCTTGTTTTCTCATTTTCTAATTATGAAAAGTTTTGGGACTATGTAAGTTTGGTCCCTAGAGTTTTATGAAAAGGTTAATGGACTAGGATTTGGGCTTATGGTTATGGGCTTGGATCCGGGTAAGGCCCATTTAGGGTATTTCAGGCCTAATAAGGCTTTCCTAGGCCCAATAAGGGAGGAGGGGACATTTTTAGACTTTTGTGAGAGTTAAGGGACTAAAGTGAAATATTTTGAGGATTTGTCCTTTTGTGTTTAACTTAGTTTGACCATCTTTGACTGACTTTGACTTTTCTTGGCTGATTTTGACTAAGGCTTGACTATTTTGGCTTCGGCTTTGTACTCTACTTATTCTGATTCTTCGTATCGTTGCTTGCTTGTTTTGACTGTTTTCTTGTTAAATTTTGATTTATCCGAACTCTGCTCACACAAAACACAATATACAAGCATATTTTTGCCATTTTTGGTCTGTTTTGTGGTTTTATTTGGGTTTTATTTTAGTACAAACGGATATGTGTAACTTATACACTTATCAAAATTGGTATTCGGTCTTTTTGTTCTATACATATATTTTATTCATGAAAAATGGTAACCCAAAAGACAAAAACATAAATAAAAATTGCAAATATTTGATGTTTTTGTTTGTGTATGTGCAGGTACGGATATTAAAGAAAAGGACAAAAAATAAAGTACAACCGGACAAAACCGAGCATGGGATCGGAAAGAGCACGAGAAAACGGATCCAAAGGTGCCCTCAGATTTTATTGGGCCAGCCCGTTACCCATTTTATAGGCCGGGCCAGCCTATGGTTAACTTAGCCCACATATAAAGTTAAAAGCCCAATTAAAGCTCAATGTATGAAATGATAAATCAGTTATAAAGGATATGACGTCATGGCACATGTGAAGAAATTAATTCCCACAATGTCACGTGACTACGCACTTCTTATGTGGAGGACGAATAATAAAAGGCCACGTGGCAAAGCTTTTTGATATTCATTTTAATTTTTCACTACATGAACGAATGAAATGATCTAAGGGATGAGAAATGGCGTACAATGTAAGCGTTTATAAATGTCCACGCGGAGCAAATTGACCGGTTGGATCAAATTATTGCACTGACGATCGAGGGTATTACATCTCGAGAGGCATTGATGGCCATATTGATACAATCATTGGGACAAATTTACAATATTCCACCCATCTCTTCACCATTTATAAGAATCAATCGCCTCTACCCTCCCTTTAGTTAGTACTTTTTTTCACTTTTATTTTTTTTTGCTTTTTTTTTTAGTAGTGTAGCTTATTTTAGCTTATTTCTTTTTGTATCCTGCTTATTTCAAAAAAAATATTGTAAAGTATCTTTTGCTTTATTAATCAATAATGAATGTCGTTTTAAAGGATCTTATTTGTTTTTAGCTTATTAATCATTTTACAACATTTTTTTTGTCATTAGCTTATTAATAAGCTGTTGGATATTGAGTCATTTTGATCTATGAAAAGTCAGTAAGGATCTTGCCATGAACTTATTCATTGAGGTTATTCCCATCCTTGACACAGTGAGATCTAGTTTTTGCGTATTTTTCATACTCATGTAGTTTCAAAAAGTTCAATGCTTATTCTAAAACATCAAATTGTGTTATTCTTAATTGTTTACAGCTTATTTCGTCAAAATAATGATTTCCAAACTGAATAGTAAATAAAACTTAGCTTAATCGTGTAGATCTTATTTTCATAGCTTATTTCATGTTTTTCTTTTTTTTTTATTTGCTTGTATCCCTTTTTTTTTTAAAAATTAGTTTTTCTAAGTCTTAGCTTTTTCGGTTATGGTTGTTAAGCTTTTAGCATCAAGTCTTATTGATTGTCTAGATACTTGATATTCTTAATGGTTTTGCATTGGTTTGCATAGTTGAATATAGTGAGGCTTATATGGTTCGAAATTGAGCTTAATTGTTTAGATATTAGATGGTAATTTTTTCGTTCAAAGCTTTATTTCTATGTTTACTTGGTTCGGTTGGTCTATGTAGAGGATTTAGTTATGGTTTAGAATGATCTTATTTTGGTATTTAGGCTTATTAAGTTCGGTCTTTTCTGAGTGGGTTAGTTTTTTTATATATAGTTTAAATTGCAAAATTGTCAACGATCATTATTTTTGTTGATCTGGTTCTAAATTCCATGGTTGGGTATGTTTGTTTAAATGGGCTTTGCTTGATCAGTTGGTAGGATTATGGTTTTGGGCATGCGTTTTGGTTGCTTTGGGTTTGTTTTTGAATTCATTTGATGGGCCTCCTTAGTGATAATGTAATAGCAATTTAGCGAATATTACTGTTAACCGTTAACATGTTTTATCATTAGTGTTGTGACTTTTGGTACCGGTCAACTCACGAGGCGCGGAGCTTAAGGGTTTATTTAGCTAGACCGAATTTGATTATTTGCTTTAGCTAAATAAATCGGGTGGTATTCGTTTAATTGCGGCTCTCCAATTCGGTTCTATTTTCTTTTCCTTTTCAATACTTAGTATAGTTTTATTTTATTGTTTCATATTATGTTTGCCTATTTGATTTTATGTCATGCTTAGTGTAGATTATTTTATGTTTCAGTATGAGTAGTGAAGTAGATTTATTGTGCTTGTAAGTGATTAGTGATGTGAATTTTAGGTGGGGTTTAAAAAGGTTTAAAAATTTTTATTAGTCGATTCGTAATTTTCTTTTCGATTTAATACCGTTGTTTTATTTTAATGCAATTTAATTTTTGTCATTTTATTTTTAAGCATTTCATTTTTACTAGTCATTTTAATTCGTTAAACTCTAAGCCCACACTTAATGAAACATTTCCCGCCACTTAGCAAGCATTTTAGGTCATTTATATTTTTGAGATCCACTTTTAGTATAATCTTGTAAAGTTTTAAAAATCTTAGAATTAATATTAGTTTATTTTTAATATAAAAAATAGTTTAATAAACCAAAAGATTAGCTTTCTTTTATAGCTTTCCTTTTTAGTAGATATAGAAAACCAAACCAAAAATTTTTATGCTATTCAAGCTCGATTTACAACTTGAACGTAGATTTCCATTCATCTCTCGTCGAGGAAACGACCCGAAAGGTTTTTGAGATATCGCTTTGGTTAAAAGCGTTTTTCTAGAACACGACGGAAATACTATAATATACTATTATTGATATCCTCCTTATATATTATATATTATATATAGTGTGTTCGGACGTGATCAATTTTTGGCGCCGCTGCCGGGGACTAGTGTTTAAGATTCCTTCGTTTTGTGTTTGTTGATTTGGTTTGAAGATCCTTTCACCCTCGAAAGTTTCATTCTTGTTTTATTATTCAAAAATCTAAAAAAATTATAAAATATAAAAAGTAAAAAAAATATTTTCCTTTTCTTTTTAGTATAAGTAAAAGATAAAAAAATATAAAAAGAATCAAAAATATAAAAAATCTTCCTTTTTAATTAAGAAATAAAAGTCACCAATTGGTAAAAATACCAAAATATAACATTCTCAACGGAGGTGTTATCATAATTAATTCCGGTGAACTTGTTGGTTCCCAAATCGAACTAAAGATTTAACACTTGTCATTTGTGTCTCTACGAAGTACGGCTCACCTTGAAAAACAATTTTCAAGAGCTACCGTGAAGTAGTTGATTATTTGGTTTAAGTCTCTTCCGTGTAACCGTTAAAATTCATTGTTAGTATAAAAAATATATATATGTTGTTTAAAGAATCGAAAAAACCAAAAATAATCTTCTTTTTTTATTTCAATTTATTTATTTGCCTTAACCCTCTTAAATTGTTTAATTCTTATGGCGGTTCTTCTCATTCATAAATATCTTTAGCGATCAAGGAATGCATCGACTTTGTGGAAGATTGTACACTAAAGAATGTTTGTTTCGATAGGGACAGTCTTGACGACAAGTTCTTGTTCCGAACCGACTTCTTCTGTTGTTGTGCAAAGTGTGGAACCCCGCGTTGTGGTCCGACGGTTCGTCGTGTTGTGCATTTTTACAAAAAAAATTCGTTGAAGATTTGCTTGCGTATTGTATTGAAATGGAATTTTCCAAGGCTTTCAAGGCTACTTCCGAAAGCATCCGATGTCTCATTACCAACGTTGTTAATGCTCTTCGAGGCCTATGCGTTGTCAATCAAGACCCCGGTGAAAATATCTTCGCAAGGTCCTCCAACAATATTGACCATAATTGTTGTTAGGAGTGCGGGTGATTCATAAGATGGTATTTTTTGTCGACAATGCATTTGTAAGATTTTGTGGTATAGAGTTGATTTATGGTTTATAATTGTCACCAAAAGAATCCGTTTCATTTTCTAAACCGGAACCATGCAATGAAATACCACAAACTCCACCAAGTTTAGAGCCGTCATGCATTCATTGCCTTCATGTTTCAAAGCATTTAACTTTGTTGATTAATTCTCCATATTTTTATTATACCTCCAACCAGTTCGAGACATATTCGTGCGAGTTGTGTGGGAACGATTCTCATTATGGTTATGATTGTCCATCACAAGTCCCGCTTGTCTATGAGCGAACCGTTGTTACAATTAAACTTTAAATGATTAATTATCTATCACCAAAATACATCGAGTTTTTCTCAACCAATATGTTGTTGTGCTTATTGCGGGGGTCCTCACTATGATTATCAATGTCAACTGATCAATGAAACTTACTATGAACCTAACCCGAGTTATGATTATTCTGGTTTTGACCAACCACAACCCCCGCAGGACTCCGTCGATTGTCAAAAAGCCCTTGATAAAATTCTTAAAGAGCTTGAAGAATTAAAACGAGATCAAAGAATGTTAAAGGAATTGAAAAAGCGAATCGCGGAAGAACAATCGCTAAAGAGAATATAAGTATCGTGGAAATGGGTTATGTAGGTGCAATTGGTTGATACAAAATAATACAAATCATAAATGATTTGGGTTATAAAAGATTTCGAGGAGAGAAGATTGATGAAGAATATGAGAGAGATTGTGAGATTAGAATTCGAAAACTTAAGCAAGATTTTAATATATGAGGAAGCGAATTTCGAAAATAGGAGCAAGCTTACGAAGAAGAAAAGTATTCTGTGCCTTTTTGCGTTACCTGCTTTCTATTACTTATGATGGATGAGGATGATTATATTCCTTTCAGGAGATATTATTGCTGATATTTAGTCTAATCAATCACACCCGAACTTACCGACTCGACAGAACCAAATAATTCTCTAACTATGGGGGTTGAGCATCTCGATACTATGCTGGAACAACGGAATCGACGAAGTATAAAGTTAGTGTTGAGAACCTTGTCCCAATCCCAAGTGAGTTTGAGGGAATTTCCGACGATACGTGTGATGTGCCTAAATGTGATGATAATCGTGTTAATGTTGAGTCCGAACTTGTGGAATCTTTGATTAACCGAGATACCTCGATTGTTTATTCTTCTAAGATCGATCCTATTTTCGAGGAGTTCGCCGTAAACTCGCTCATATTGCTCCAATTCCACCAGGAATTGTTGAAGCCGATTTTGATCCAAATGATAAACTCGAGGTGATGACGGATGATTTGAAAGACAGAGTACATTAGCCTAGAGGAGGTGAATGATGACAAAGAGTTTGATTTAGATGATATCCTTCAAATCCAAGACGTTATCCTTCGTGAGAAATTGTTGAACGTTATTATCGTCTTATTTTAATATATTCTTTAAAAGGACAATCTTTCCTGTCTTAGATAGTGATTCGTCAGTTACTTCTTTTCTTTTGTCGGATAATTTCTTTTACCCGATGTATTAGAGTCTTTTAGCGAACATTCGGAAGAGACGAGAAGTAGCAGTACACTACTCATTGCTAATTACTTCTTCCCGAGGTATGAGTTCGTTTCATTTTGTTAATCCATTTTCATTTTTTCATCATTCACCTTGTCCTCTCAGAACCACGGATATTGAGATTTTAAAACCGAGATGAAAATTTTGATGTGCTTTATAATGATGAATCTTTTGAACCAGGAGAAGGTGAAAATATAGTTGTTTCAAATGTTGAAGAGGACGATTCCTTCACATTTACCATCCGTACCTTTCTTCCATTTATCACTTATACCGAGGTTTCTCCTTTATCTAGCTTCACCGGGAGTGAAGATACGATCTTTGACCCCGGCATCTTCGCTTAGAGCCGGTAGTATTTCATTTGCTCTCTCCAAGAACGAATTAATTCGGAGATCGAGTCGAGCTTGCGACTCGGTGACCAAAAACAAGCCGCTTCGTGGGAGTTCACCCCATGCTTATCCTTTCTATTTTCTTTCTATTATCTAATGTGTTGTGTAAGGCTTGTACTCCTTCCGATTTCTCGATATTTGTTGCTTGTTTGTGTGATTTATACTGGATTCACCCAAAATTTCTAAAGCTCTCGTGTCCGGTTGATTTTGTCCCGTTCTACTCGAGCTTCTACTCCTTTGGTGTGAAAATTGTTTGGGGGAGAGATCCATTTCCTTTGTCTTATCGATTCACGTTTTATTTGGCTTACCTCATAAACGTTAGTTTTTCGTAGGAGACCCGCTTTAAACATTGAGGACAATGTTTCGTTTTAGTTTGGAGGGAATCTACGTTTGATGTTGCTTGCTTATTGTTTTGTTTCACGTTACCCGTTTTCACCACAAAAATAGCATAAAATTATTTTTAAGTTCTTATTTTATAATTATTAAAAAAATAATAATAAAATTATATTAAATATATAAATATTTATATTAAAGTATATAATATTATATATATATAAAGTGTTAAGACACCAAATGTAGGTTTTTCGTTGGTAAGAATAAGACGTAATTTTTACACCCGATCTACGTGTAGAGTTGCTAGCTTTCTTCCTTAACATTTAACGCTTGATAGTTTGTGCTGGTTTTTAGTTCTCAAGTAGACCTTTAAAAATGTAGACTTGATTTGTTAAATATGTAAATGAAGACTTGTGCTATCTCATGTAGAGTTTATAAATATGCCGAGTTGGAATTTATATGGCTAAGCATTCGCGAATCTCTTTATTAGAGATTTTAAATTGCGAAGAACTAGAAATGATAGTGTTATTTATAAGTCATGATATTAAACGTAGAATAGTTGGTTTTCTTTCAAGCTCATTAATATTAATTGTGGCTTTTTCTCCTATTAGCTTGTCTCACTTATATGCATAAATGTTTAATAAATAAGGTTGTCCGGTTCAATTTAATTTTTAGTAACTTCCCTTCGATTTGGAAGTCGATGATTAGAATTTTTGGGCCTATTTATATGCATTCAGTGTTCATTTGCTTTACTTATACCTTAAGGAGCCTTAGGGTAATTGGTATGAGTGAGTTAATCATTTTATTACTTTTTGCCATTAAAGAGCTTCAGATATGGAACTTATAAAATTAATGAATTATGTTGCTTAATTATTTTCTCTTAAAGAGCCTAAAGGGTATTTGGTGTAAATAATATTTACTTGGTTTATGTCTTATTGAGGCTTAGGGTATATGAATGAATTATGGCAAAAGCAACGAAAAAGCCAAAATTTCGTTTACTTCATCTGGTTTTTTATGGATAAGGGTGGAAGTCTAACGTTATTTTTTAACTCGTAAGCTTTCTTTTTTGAAATAATAAGTATCGAAACAAGTCATAAAGAGCCTTCGGGTATATGAATTAAGTAAAATATTGAGATACAAAAGTAGGATTTGCGGGAGGAAAAGTAAGTTTACCACAATTAGATTTATGAGTGTGTTAGTGTCATGACTTGCAATTGACATGATCTTGTTTTTAAGCTAGGTATGGAAAGTGAAAGTTGGGGACGATGAATTTTATTTTGCTTGTTTATGATCCTATGTTCGTAAAAAAAAATGAATGGAAAAATATATTTGTTCTGTAGTGATGGAAAGTTATAAAAAAAGTAAAAAATAAAAAATATTGAAAATAGAAAAACGGAGCGTTTTTTAACTTTTGATTTCTTAATTCCTTTAGATGAGCACTTTGCTACTTTTCAATTTTCCAAAACCCAGATGTTAAATAAGGTAAACAGACAATAATAAGCAAGCTTAAACAACTAATAAGCACTGAAATAACTAGAACACAATAAGCACTGGTATTCGCTATTTTATACATAAATTTTACCATGAAAAACGAACCCAAAAGACCAAAAACATAATAAAATTGCAAATATATGCTTGTTTTTGTTTGTTTATGTGCAGGTACGGATATTAAAGAAAAAGACAAAAATAAAGACAAAACCGGACAAAACCGAGCATGGGATCGGAAAGAGCACGAGAAAACGGATCCAAAGGTGCCCTCGGATTTTATTGGGCCAGCCCGTTACCCATTTTATAGGCCGGGCCAGCCTATGGTTAACTTAGCCCACATATAAAGTTAAAAGCCCAATTAAAGCTCAATGTATGAAATGATAAATCAGTTATAAAGGATATGACGTCATGGCACATGTGAAGAAATTAATTCCCACAATGTCACGTGACCACGCACTTCTTATGTGGAGGACGAATAATAGAAGGCCACGTGGCAAAGCTTTTTGATATTCATTTTAATTTTGCACTACATGAACGAATGAAATGATCTAAGGGATGAGAAATGGCGTACAATGTAAGCATTTATAAATGTCCACGCGGAGCAAATTGACCGGTTGGATCAAAAATATTGCAGCTGACGATCCGAGGTATTACACACGAGAGGCAATGATTGGCCAATTGATACCCCAATCATTGGGACAAATTTACAAAATCCACCCATTCTCACCATATAAAATCAACTCGCCTCCCCTTTAGTTAGTACTTTTTTTCACTTTTTTTTTGCTTTTTAGTTTTAGTAGTGTAGCTTATTTTAGCTTTTTAGCTTATTTCTTTTGTATCCAGCTTATTTCAAATATTGTAAAGTAATCTTTAGTTTATTAATCAATAATGAATGTCGTTTTAATGGATCTTATTTGTTTTTAGCTTATTAATCATTTTACACATTTTTCGTCATTAGCTTATTAATAAGCTGTTGGAATTGAGTCATTTTAGATCTATGAAAAGTCAATAAGGATCTACCATGAACTTATTCATTGAGCTTATTCCATCCTTGACACGTGAGATCTAGTTTTAGCTTATTTTTCAACTCATGTAGTTTCAAAAAGTTCAACTAGCTTATTCTAAACATCAAATCTGTTTTATCTTAATTGTTTACAGCTTATTTCGTCAAAATAATGATTTCCAAACTGAATAGTAAATAAAACTTAGCTTAATCGTGTAGATCTTATTTTCATAGCTTATTTCGTGTTTTTCTTTTTTTTATTAGCTTGTATCTTTATTAGTCTAAGTCTTAGCTTATTCGGTTATGGTTAAGCTTTTAGCATCAAGTCTTATTTGATTGCTCTAGTTACTAGCGTATTTCTTAAAATGGTTTTCATTCGGTTTGCTTAGTTGAATATAGTGAGCTTATTTGGTTCGAATTGAGCTTATTAGTTTAGATATTAGATGGTAATTTTTCGTTCAAAGCTTATTTCAATTGTTTACTTGGTTTCGGTTGGTCCTGTGTAGTGGATTTAGCTTATGGTTTAGAATGATCTTATTTTGGTATTAGGCTTATTAAGTTCGGCTTATTCAGATAGGGTTTAGTTTTTTTTATATATAGTTTATAATTGCAAATTGTCGAAGCATTATTTTTGTTGAATCTGGTTCTAAATTCCATGGTTGGGTACTAGTTTGTTTAATGGGCTTTGTGATCAGTTTGTAGGAATTAAGGTTTTGGGCATGCGTTTTGGTTGCTTTGGGTTTCGTTTGAATTCATTTGATTGGGCCTCTAGTGATAATAGTAATTGCAATTTAGGAATATAACATGTTAACTGTTAACAGTTTTATCATTTGTTGTTTTGACTTTTTGTACCGGTCAACTCACGAGGCGCGGAGCTTAAGGGTTTATTTAGCTAGACCGAATTTGATTATTTGCTTTAGCTAAATAAATCGGGTGGTATTCATTTAATTGCGGCTCTCCAATTCGGTTCTATTTTCTATTCCCTTTTCAATACTTAGTATAGTTTTATTTTATTGTTTCATATTATGTTTGCCTATTTGATTTTATGTCATGCTTAGTGTAAATTCTTTTATATTTCATTATGAGTAGTGAGTAGATTTATTAGTGCTTGTTAAGTGATTAGTGATTTGGAATTTAGGTGCGGGTTTAAAAAGGTTTAAAAAAATTATTAGTCATTCGTATTTTCTTTTCGATTTAAATACCGTTATTTACTTTTAATGCAATTTAATTTCTTGTCATTTATTTTTAAGCATTTCATTTAACTTGTCATTTTAATTCGTTAAACCTAAGCCCGCACTTAATGAACATTTCACGTCACTTAGCAAGCATTTAAGTCATTTATATTTTTAGATCACTTTTAGTATAATCTTGTAAGTTTTAAATCTTAGAATTAATATTAGTTTAATTTTTAATATAAAAATAGTTTAAAACCAAAAGATTAGCTTTCCTTTTATATGCTTTCCTTTTTAGTAGATATAGAAAACCAAACCAAAAACTTTTATGCTATTCAAGCTCGATTTACAACTTGAACGTAGATTTTCATTCATCTCTCGTCGAGGAAACGACCCGAAAGGTTTTTGAGATATCGCTTTGGTTAAAAGCGTTTTTCTAGAACACGACGGAAATACTATAATATACTATTATTAATATCCTCCTTATATATTATATATTATATATAGTGTGTTCGGACGTGATCAAATATACATGTTGTTTGTTTAAACTTTGACGTGCATTTCAAATGCTAATATGTGTTCATGGTTGTTGATTTTATAGAATTTAGATAATTTTTCGTCATTATCATTTTACGCTATCGTTTATAGTTTGTGCCCAAGGGATAATGTGTGAGACTGTGATGAGATGGTTTAAATGTTGCCCACTGGAATTTATAATTTAGCGGCTATGCTCATTTGATACTATTTTCTTGGAAGTTCACAATTCATGGCCTTATTTATCTGTAATATCTGATTATTGCGTTTATGTGATTACATGTAGGAGATACACATGTTAAAGGAAATGGTTGTGTAGATGAGCCAGATTGTGTATGAAACTTTGGAAAGAGGAACAAGAAAGAAAGGATGGGAGAAAAAGACGTGTGAAAGGTGCTAATAGAAAAAATGTTGAGCAACAGTGGAAAGAAGTTGCGGCACTGTGGAAATTAGAAAAAACAATTGAAATGCAGTGGATATGAGATACATGAATACGAAGATGGTGATTATGATGAAGGATGTTTGGAATCGTATGATTACGACAATGTACATGTAGCATAAGATCAAGAATCGACTCCGAAATTTCCTTTTTTTAATATGTTTATTATGTTTTACTCTTTAGATTATGGATTATTTTGTGTTAAAAACATATGTGCATATGATTATCGATTATCGATTGCACTCGTGTTTATGTTTAATACATTAAGTAAACTTTAAGTGCATATATTGCACTTATTTTTGTGTTTGATATATTAAGTAAACTTTAAATGCATATATATACCCATCGCATTTTTCACACATATATGGTAATTCTTGAGAAATGTATTGATATATTGGTTATTGGGCTTGATGAATGTTGCATATTTAAGAGACGTGTGGCTTTTTCTCATGCTTATGAAGCTCTATGAGTGACATATACCATATAAGAAAAAGAGGGAACCGTTACCACCGTCTCACAAATAAGAGATACATGTCTGGAATAGTCTCACATACATAAAACCAACATGCAAGAAGTATCATGAATGGATTTTTAAGGACTAAATTACTACAAATGAGAAATATTTGCATCAAAACATGATTTTTAAATATACTTACGGAAGACATAATTTCGACACAAAAGTCGATAGAAAAATTATTTAGGACAAATTTCATCCTAACATTGAATTGAAAATTATCGGATATTTTGTAACCAAAGAGCTTTGTCTCAGTTGGTACTCACCTCCGAAAAACTCATGAGCCAACTGGAGAGACGTTGTGGATAAAAGGTAAAGAGTTCGAGTTTCGGCTCGTGCCTACTTCAGTTGGTGCCCCGTTGGGCCAGGAGTGTTGCCGGAGCTATTCCTTATGGGGTGGGCAATGGTTGTTGCCAAAAGATACCCGGGGTTAGGGTGTTCCGCCAATTCACATCTTTTTGTGAATTAAGCTCAGCAGTAATGCGCGACCGCCATATACCTCGTTAGGTACAATTTTGTATCAAGATCATGAGTAAAGATCACTGTCATAAATAACGTGAGGCGTAGCGTGGCAACATGATCAAGTTTCACGCTTTAAAAGTCATGGCGAAGTCACAATATTTTTTAAAACGTGACTTAAAGCACCACAAAATACTTTTGGATTTATATATTCATATTATATTTTTTATATTTCGAGTTTATTAAAAGTGTTACACATAAAGAATAAAGTCAATACTCAATAGACTATCCTTGCATATAATCTTCTTCATTCTTTCAAAAATTCTAAATAGCAAGCCCAATTTGCGATTACCCGACCCATATAAGTAGTCTGCATAACATTGTAACTAACCATATTCCTTAAAAGCATCTCGCGCCTTTTCACGACTCATCTCACGTCACGCCTAGAACCGACGTTTAAGTCTATTTCGTAACGTGGAGGTAACGTCTCGCACTTTAGCGACGTCCGCCTTAGTGACGCTATGTTACGCCTTTTAGAACCCAGGTAAAGATGAACCCTTTCAACTTAGCTAGAAGTTACTCATATCGACATTACAACTTGG
>BQNB010017583.1:0-26440 GCA_026074375.1 Tanacetum coccineum
AGATTAGACATCACTTCATCAGAGATTCTAATGAAAAGAAGCTAATTTAAATGATCAAGATTCATACTGACAAGAATGTTGCAGATTTGCTTACAAAAGCATTTGATGTAAGTAGATTTCAATATTTGATTGCTAGTATTGGAATGCTAAATCTTTAAAGTCCTAATTAAGGAAATGATGAGGTAAATGAATAAGAGAGAATTAGAGAAATAAAAAACAGACATAGAGAATTGTGAACTAAAAAAATTGAGAGAAATAAAAAACAAACAGAGTGATTTAGTGAGCTAAAAGAATTGAGAGAAACCAAAATCAGACAGAGAGAATTGTAAGCTAAAAGAATTGAGAGAAACTAAAAAACAGGCAGAGAGAAATGTGAGCTAAAAGAATTGAGAGAAATCAAAAACAGACAGAGAGAATTTGTAAGTTAAAATACTAATTTGATGATGGAAATGCTGATTAGAAAAGAATTAGAGTTAATGCTGGTGATTCAAAGTTAATGCTGCTAGGCATAAACTTACTGCTGCTTGAGAAAGTTAACGCTGCTAGGCATTACTTACTACTGCTAGTTGTAAGTTAATGCTGTCACACCCCGCCAAGGCAGAAACACGAGGCGTAAACAAGAATGAATATCATCACAACACATGGTGTCTATATAGAGAATACTAAAATGAAAACTAAAGTAAAGCAAAGACACAAAGTGTCATAACAATACCCAAAACCTAATGGTGTCTTTATTAATGAGAAAGAGGTCTCGTCAATAAATGACATGCAAAAACATAATCCAAACAATTCGTGCAAACGCATTTATTCAAACAGAAAGCATAAATAAACTCCAAGCATCCTACGGTCTCTTCTAGCCACTTCACTCTATCTTAGCACCATTAAGCTCACCTGAAAATGATGCTTAAAACGTCAACATAAAGTTGAGCGAGATTCATAGGTTTACGACATACCACATTATCAAAAATAAACTTTTAATAAACTGATGCAATTACCAAAACAATTCATGACAACAAGTAACAACAACAGGACGTAACGTGCCTACGATCCACAATCATATCAAACAATGAGGTAGGCGTACCTCGCCGCTCCACTAATAGTCATAGAAAGGAATACAAATCCCAATTCCAGACTCTTGGTAACAAAGTCACAATATCATAAGGAGTTGACCACCTCCAAGGATCTTACCCACAAAGTAGGCAAAGTCACATCTCATAACACTGGGTAGGAACGTTACCCCCGCTCCAAATCTCACAACATAACAACATCAACAAAACAAGACAAGCAAAACAAAACAAGACAAGATAGACAAGACAAGCATCATTCTCACCCCAAAATATCATGAGAAAAAGGGCTATGAAACTCACCTTTGCTTAGCTTTCCAAAAGATTCCAACAAAAAGCTTCACAAACAACTTCACGAATGATCTAAACAAATAAGCACACAATAAGTTACCATCAATTAGGTCTTCAACCCAATATGATGTAACCTCAACTATGACGGATATCTAAGCTATCTACTATAGTTATACACTTGTTTTAAACCTTTTCCAACTCTTATATACGTCATTTACACTTCAATACTACACTTCAAACTTTTTGGTTTTGAGCAGAATTTTACTCTCACTTGCACGCCCTAAACGCACCACTTAAACACTCCCATAATTCTAACCAAAATTCACCATCCTACATATATGTCTTATGAACCTCTCCTAGCTCTCCCAAAGTCATTACCCTTTTACAAATACCCTTTAGAAATTTATTAATCCAAAGTGTCCAGAATTCGGCCAGAATCCGGCTAGAATCTAACCCCCTAAAAGTATGACGTTAGATAACCCACTTAACCTTCATAACTTACTTAGGAAAAATTCAGGGGTCACACACAATATATAAAATAACTTCCACGTGTTTTAGAGCCTCTAACTAGATGTATAAGTATTTTTAGAAAAATCAAAACCAAAACTGAAATTCGTCATAGTTTTACACACTAATTTTGTAAAGACCTTTTGACCGACTTCCCGACCATAAAAACTCATGAGACCAACTTTGCTGGAAAGTAGACTCTCTGAGATTATCTCCAGTATGTTGTAAATTGTTTATTTTATCAATTATGATTTAGTTATGATCGAAACAAAACTGCCTAATTTTCTGCAGTGAATTAAACAACTAATTCGGGCGATCTAGACCCTAACGCATGATCAAATCACGAAACCAATTGAATCAATGATCAAACAATCATCATTAAACTATAAACTCCAGAAAATTTAAAACCCTAATTTATAAACTCTAATTTATTTTTATGATTAAACCTAATCCATCATGCTTAGATTACAAGAATTAAAATAAGAACTAGAATTAAACAAAGAATTAGAAAATACCTTAAACCCTTAAAAATTTCTTCTGTTTTTTTTCTCTCTGGATCGGTCGAGCAATAGGGGAAGAGGGTTATGGGATTTATTTTGTATTTATAGCCCCTAATTAATTATAGATAATATCTAATTAGAGTTTGTTTCATTTTAAAACTCATTTTTTTTCTTTCCTTTCCCCTTATCCTTTTTAAATTCGTTTTTACTATTCATGTAAAAAAAATATTTTTTTTAATTTATTTATTAATTACTTAATTATTTGCTTTACCTTAAGTTTTAAAAAAAACCTAAGCTTATTTGCACATACCTTTTTGCTTAAACGCAATTTACTAGACTTTTAAAAATAATTAACTTTCCAAAAATACTTTTCATTTCACAAATTCACTTTCTAAAAATAGAAAGTCTTCCAAAAACTCTCATATTTTAACAAACTCATTTCTTTCACAAATGACACACTTCTCATTTTAATCCATCACCTAGACATCCACATATTAACCAAAACAATTCTCTCAAAATACCCAATCAATTTCATTATCACTATAAGTGATTAAAATGAAATTTCTCCATCAAATAACCCATTTCTCTTAACTTAACCTCTAAAATCTAAACTTATCATAAATTACTAACAAAAAAATATGTATACGTATAATTACTTACACAATTAATGCAAAACCGCTTCAATCACTGAAATCATTTCCTTGTCACCAAAAGTGAACGAAATGAACTTTACAAAATTCAACACAAATCCAATCCCAATGAGACGATCACGCTCAATGGATTGATTATCCAATCTCACATATCCCACACAAACACATATAAACACGTATAAACACATAACCATACATTGCAACAGATACATTTAGGTCAACGCTATGGTTTGAACAACCTGCTTAAGTCATGGTTGTCACAGATAACTTCCAGCACGCTGCTTCTAATTATTTAACCAACATTCACTTGATTCAATAACAGCCTCAAACCAAATCCAACAGCAAACGCTTTTCATGACAGCAACATAAACGAGGATACCTTTTTTTTAAGTATCCAGACGACACTTTTATAGTGTTACAAAACTGTCGCTAAACTGTTACTACACTGCATTCTCCTTCCTCCCAAGCTATTAGCAACAATTTTTTCTGTTGCTAAACTGTCACAATTCGTCGTTGATCTGTCACTAATCTGCAACAGTACTAAATTGGTTCCAGCAGCATTAAGTACTTTGCATTGACAATACTAATAAGAAAATGAGCAGTAGTAAACGTGTAAACCTGGCAGCATAAACAATAAGTATTACTAACTAGTTATGTATGGAAATAACCACAAATAACCACGTCCAAATATATAGGATGTTTTTATAGGAGTAAATCCCTAAAAATCTGCAACCCAAAATGGTAGACTGCCAAAAACCATTCCTCCATAATTAATACCAGCTGATCCATTCCTTTAAAATCACGACACAGCAAGATCAACCATAAATAACAGCAATATCACCCCATCATTAGGGTTTTCATTAATAGATTGTATCATAAACATTTGACCACCTGCTGCTCCTTTACCAGTAGAATAATCAAACACATACCAATTTAAACAACAGCTTCTAATAATATGGGCAGTACTAACCTTTACGAGCAGAACCTGATCACAAAGGTATCAACGAATCCGAACAAAACTCTCACCCATAACACGTAGCAACCTACTATACAAAAGATGTTTCCAAGATCTAAATCGCCAAACCCTTTTTGCTTGTTGAATTAGGGTTTGATGATTAACCTTATTATCTATGAAGAATCAAACATAAACAACCTGCTGCTGCTTCAAATCACTCATTATCTGCTGCGACATCCAAACCAACAAACAATGACGCCCATATCATCATAATTAAACCAAACCCTGCTGTTGAAGCCAATCACATTAGGGTTTTGCTGGAAACCCTAGTTTCACCAATTTTCTTTATTACTTAAAAACAGAAAATAAATACGTCTAAAAACCTTGTAAACCTTAGATATCAAGAGCAACCCGCTCTGATACCAATTGTGGAGATCGTTTTTCCCATCTAGGATTAGTTTTACAAACAACGTTAATAAGGACAACAAAAATTATAAAGAACAGTAATGTTGTTAAACAAGGTTTTACTACTAAACATTCTATTATTCTACTACCCCAAGGTTAAATGATCCTTGGGGCTAAACTAACTAATACATATACTAACTAACTATTAGACTCTCATTGAGAAGTCTGCTATTCTAACTATGTTGAATGCATTCTACCAGACGCCCTACATCTCTTTATATACTAGAGATGCTAGGGTTTATAAGAAAACCTAGCTTACATAGGAAGCTAACTTAATATTTTACATTAAGTCCTTGTTGTTTCATCTTTCTTCATTTCTGCATATTTAGTTTTGTAATCATCAAATCTCAGATCCCAACACATAGGATACAAGAAGATTTCTCTTCTTTTGAAGATAAAGCGCACTGAAGCGTACACCTTTCTTTTCTTTGAGGAACGGGGCCTGAAGTGTTGTCTGCAGACACCATTAATTAAAGCTCGGGTTATGCACTGAATTTTACATAAGCCATAGAATGAAGACCGAGTTACAGTCTGAAGTAACTGTAAGTCATTTTTCTTAAAGTCCGAGTCCTAAGCTGATATTTACTTAGAAGTCGTTGACCATATTGATAAGGTGTGTAGAGCAGCCCAAATCCAATTATCAAGGTACGATTTGTATGACCTGCATTGTACACTTGAAGAGCATGGAGAAATAGAAACATTGGATCCCATATGATTATTGGGTTCCAAGTGGTTAGTAGTCCTAGATTCTACAATCTTAGGTGCACTACTTGAACTCGCATGATTTGTTTTTTGGGTCTCCATTGATATGCACTACTTGGTTTTTTCTTTGTTATTACAGTTGATTTAACATGTATCCTAGGAGGCACTATTTTAGTGGAAGTGAATCTAGATAAGGGGCACTTAGTTCCAACTATAGTGAAAGTCCTTCCTGCGGGTACCTATTTATATCCAACATTTTTAAACATTTTACCAATAGGTTTTCATTCTTTCATTTTAATGCTCTTAACAGCCTTAGCTCTAGCATGATCATTCACTTTAGACAAATGTTGTACAACACAAAAAAATCATTTGTTGCATGTTAAGCACACAGATTTAGACTCACTATCTTCTTTAGTCAGACTAGGCTTAACATTCCTAGTGTGGGCTTCTATTTTTTGATATTTCTGGTTACTACTTAATGGTTGCATGATCCTATTGTTCTTTGTTTCACTTTAAGGTTTTGATCTGCTAGCATTAGTAGAAAAAATTTCATTTGTAGAAGGCACTAAAGGTTTGTTAGTGGTTTGAGTCTGGTGAACGTCTACTTGAATTTGTGTGTTATTGTCTGATGTTGTACTAGTCTTTGCAAAAGTGACTTTCCTAAATTTGTTCATTGGTGTGACGGCAACCAACTTCTCACTCTTCGATAGGGGAACTAGGACATGTATCACTAACATATACTAACAACTCCTGAATCTGTTTCGTGTACATACAAGCATAAGCTAACGCATTATCCAAAGGATTTGAGGTTCTAGCTTGTTCAACTATATCACGAAGAGTGTCAGCATTTTCTTTAGTGATCCTAATGTAGTCTTCGTGTGCTTCCCTATTGTTCTTAAGCTTTGAGGAGAGTGGTTCCAAGTCCACCTTATGTACTACAGGGGCAAACACTTTTGGCTTATTTACAGATTCACGACAAGCAATAACACCTTTTCCTTTTAGTTTCCTTAATTCGTCTTTTAATGCCGTTATTGTGAAAACCTTTTCTTGAAGTTGAGCATTTAAATCTGAATTTTCAACAAATTTTGCATTTATTTGAGCAATTAAAGCATCAAATTGTTCTTTTGATCGAATACGTGTTGGTTTGATCGAGTCATAAAGTTGCTTATAGGTCTGTTTCAAATGTTCATTTTCAGCAATAAGCTTTGATACCCTATGATCCAATTCAATATTTATTGTTTCAATCTCTTCTATGTCCTTTTTGACCTTATCCTCATTCATATTTCCACTTAAAGATTTAATTATCTCTTTCAACTTTTTATGACCGTGTCTTTCTCTTGCGACTGAGCTTTCAATTCATTTAATTCAAAATATTGATCAAAACTTGGAGCACTTTGATTTGAAACAAAATTGTCCCTTTGAAAAATTTCCTGATTAAGTTGAGTATCAACTTCTAAAGAGATGTAATGTTTTTCAAGAGTGGTATAACTTCTGAACAGTTTATCGTAAGTTTATTTTTTATTATCCATTTTGTTGAGAAGACTCTGTCTCAAGTTATGTGAAATTTTCACATTCATGGCACATTCACATAAGCATTATCCACTAAAGAATTCGTTATTATGTTCACTATATTCTTTGTTGATGACTTGTTCCACGAGACGTTCGTTTTCGGTCAAAAAACTTGATTCAATTTTAATCTTCAAAGTTTTTAACTTATAAATGATGTTGTTCTAGCCTGTTCATTTGATGAAAGACATTTTGGACTTCGAAGTTCACCCAGTCAAACATTGATCGAAAGTATTGAATATGTCCTTCAGTGCTTTTACAAATGGAATAATTTCATCCCTAAAACAAGCTTTTATATGTTCAAACCCCTACGAGCCCTCAGTGATAGCTGTGGCCATGGTTCTTTCTTTGACAACCACGTCAAAGCCAGCAAGAGGTGTTTAAGTTCTTCAAACTCGTGTTAACCATGCTGACTTTAGGGAAGTTTTTGGAACCTTAACTTTGGTTGGTATACATGAAGGACTAGGATCTAAAGAATTCATAGAAATTCTAAGACAAAGACGTGTTCTAGTAGATAATTTAGTTTGTAGAATAAAATTGTTTTCAAAATCTTGAGAAGTTGTTAAGAGCAGCATAATTCAAATGGTGTAGTATTAACTTTCCTTTTCTAACTTCATTGGATATTGTTGTTTTAAAGCATTTTTAAACGAATCTCTTCTGCAAGCTAACGGTTATTTGGAGTTAGGAATCACAATAGCACTAGTGTTTTTAATGACATTACCATCATAAAGCTTTGGTTCTAACTGTTGAGCTTTCTTCATATAGAAAGGATTTTGAAAACATAGAGCTTGTTTAGTGGTAATGTTCTAGAAAACTGAGGTTTCGTCAAAATATGGACACAGTTTGGCTGTGATCTCTTTTAAAAATAATATTATCCACCTGTTTGATCTTCTTTTCTAACGCAATCTCTTTATCGATCTTTCTAGATTCTTACTTTTTAAAAATCATTTTTGAGAAGAGTAACTGTTTGCATTAAAGATTCCTTTTCTTGTACATGTTCTGAAAGAATTTGTTTTAGACGATCAATCTCGATAGACTGTTCACATGAATCTAAAACGTTATCTTTACTTTTAAAATCAACATTTTGTCCTTCTTTCAAAACTTTAACTTGTTATTTATATCTTTCAAGCTCAGCAGTTAAAGAATCATTGACAGTTTTATTGTCCAGATTAATCTTGGTGCAATTAGTTACTTATCTTTTTAGTTGTTCAATTACAGATAATATCAGTGCATATTGTTATGCAGATGAGTTAGAATTCTGAACAGCTGCCTGTTATGATTCTATCACATACTGAGAATAAGGAATGATATTGTATCACCTGGTTATTTCAGTCTCTGAATGGGTTCGACATCTTCGACTGTTTCAGAAGACAGGCATCCCTGCACCACCTTGATTAATCATATTGTTATCCACATTATCAGGATTGTGTACCTCCAACGAGTGCTCTGAACCATATCTGAGATTTTGTCATGAAACCTTGGGTTGTGCATTAGGTACGTCATCACAATCTGAATCATATACCTCAACTCCATCTGCTTGGAAGAGTGCATTAGTTGTCACTGTGAAAGCACCTGGGCCAAAATCAATTCTTTCTCCTGTATCTGCCAAAATTGCAAGTTGGTCTTTGCTCAACTGAATCCCTGCTTCCTGAAGTTGTGCTAACAACATCTGTTGCTTGAGACATTGTATCTTCTTTGATTGAGTATACGGCCTTGCTATATGATCATTACCCGTTGAACAATTACCCACATAACTCAGAGTCTGTCGTTCTGGCATAGCAACTTGGTGCATTGGATTTGACGAAATCTCTAGTTGATTGTTGGATGATGGGTAACTTAAAGCAAGTATGGTACTCATGAATGTCAAAGCTTTGTTTAAGCATTCAAGTGGATCATCAGTTGGAAGAAAGTATGGTGCAACAAGGCTTGAATCAACTTGTATAGGATCTGCTGATGATTGTAGAGAAACAGCTGGTGCTTGAGATGCTTGTTGATGAATCACTTGAGATGATTGTGGATGAATCACTTGATATGATTATGGATGAATCACTTGATATGATTGTGGATGAATCATTGATGGTTGAGGATAAATCACTTGTGAAGCTTGTAGATGAAACATTGAAACTTGATGAGGAACACTTTGAATTTGTGATTGCGGATTGTAAACTCCCTCATTCATGTTAAACATTTTGAAGTAATTTATGTGTGAAATCAAATTTGTGGACCTTTTGAAGATTAAGTGATTGTTGTTGTGGTTTGAAAATTATTAACGTTCACGGGAATTTACAAATCTATGATTTAAACCGAGAAAAGAATTAAATCTTTCGCAGGATTTTACAAAATCAAGAAGAAATCGTGAAGCATTGATTAATCATTGTGAAATCGTTGTTGTTATTAAAGAACTTGAGCTTTTGTTGATGAATAATGAGCGAAAACGATGAACGGTGCACAAACGTTGAACTTTAAATGAGAAACGATTGATTAAAACTCAAATTGGGACTAACGATGCAAAAACGATTCACTTTTGATGACTAACGGGTTGTTTTATAAGAATAAGGACTAACGGTGTAAGACTATTTCAACAAAGAGGGTTAATAAGCCAACAAAGGATGAATGATGAATTGGTTATTAAGTCCAGGTGCTGATATTGCCAAATTCCAATTATAGTTAATTAATAATAGTAAAGAAGGTGTTCCCTCCTATTTTGAATTCGTCTTCTTCATTTATAAATGATGAAATTTCAACGTTTATGTTTTTGATCTCGCGAAATGGTACGTTTATCGTCGGTTTAATGTGAATATACCACGATGATCGAAATGAGTTTATGATCGCAATGATATAGATTATAAGTCCCATAGTTAATCGTCACATGAAACCGAAAAACCAAAAATGACTTAAAACGTGTAGAATTTGATCTAGATGAATTGGTAAATCGGTTCCTAATCTTTTTGATAGTTTGGTTGTCAAATGGAAACAAGTTGTTCGGTTTACAATGGGACAAGTTGTTCGGTTCACACTTAAAACGAGTTGTTCGGTTAACACTAGAAGCCTAGTTGTTCGGTTGACATTTGAAGCTCAGTTGTTCGGTTAACACTAGAAAAACAAGTTATTCGGTGCTAATTGTTTATGAGTAGTTCGGTTAACAAAGGAGAGTGAGTAGATCGGTTCTTTCTCTTCAACCTTTGTGCAAAACTCCAAACCGTATGTCCTTCTTGCTAAAACGATGGATCTTGTCTTGCCTTTGTCTTGTTCAAACCGTTCAACAAAAGAACCCAACAAGATAAGCTTATAATAAGCTACGTTTATACCACAATAAGCCTCGAAAAATAGCAACAAATAAGCCACGAACCAGAGTTTACCAAATAATCTTTTAAAAGCTGTTTGTAACCCACAATAAGCCACATAAGATAAGCTATTAAGCAAAACCCACAAATATGGCCAGTCTTGAAATCTTAACAGATTCTAGCATTTGCGTTTGACAAACCTAGAAAACAAAAATACAAAAGCATTATGTAAAATAATGTCTAACCAAGACTTAAGCCATTAACTACAAACTGTTTATAAGCCCAAAATCATATGAGCCTAAAATGAAAACATAAGCCACCAAAAAATAACTGTTATGAAATGGAACACAAGAGAACTATTTTAAGGTTGATAAAAGAAAACTTAAAACTAGAAGACAAAAAGAAAATAGCTTCTTGGACAGGAATAGTAGCCACGAATAAGTTATTAAAATAACTAGTTTAGGTTTTTAAATAAGAAAGATATGAGCTTTTTAAACAAAACAAAAAAAACAAAGAAGGGGAAAATAAGACGTATGTTAAGTAAGCTCAAAAAGCCGAAACTTTCTAAACCACAAATAAGCCGAATCTAATAAGCTCGAATAAGCACTACCACAACAAAATCACAAAAGGAACCAAGATAGAACCATGGCTCTTGATACCAATTGAAGGATTTGTATATTTCACACAAACTTATAAACTTAGAGAGAGAAAGCTAGAGAGAGTGGATGGGAGAACACACTCAAAAACACACACAAGATTGTGATAAAATGCATTCAACCAACACCCTCTCCGTGTGTGGAGAGGGTTAATATACTTACATGAGATGGGCCGGGCCGGGCTTTCCTTGGGCTTTCTATAAGCCGGCCCAGTTAGCTTACTAATTATTACATAATATTGTCTAACTATTAAAAAGGCTTGTGAGATCGATAATGGTCGTCACTTCACTAAAAACTGAATTCCTAACAAACGAAATGCCAAACGGCACATACAAATTCTTAATAAGATTGAATAGCATCCCGTTGACAAGATAATTCCAAGCCATGATATTTACATTTAATTCCATGACAAAACTTTTCATAATGAAAACTTTATTGATTTTATCGTGACTTGCTTTCAGAAGTTCATTTGACCCTTGTGTATTTTCATTACCCCCCGAAGATTGTATCATATCAATTTTATTATCATCATTGCCTTTATCCGATTTTAGATCATTGATGACATCAAATAACGTCTATTTTATAGCATCATTTATCCCATGTATATTACCCATTTTGTATAATTATTGCAAAGAATTGTTACTTAATCGTTTGTATTTGAGAATTGCAGTATATATGGAGTACTTGGTGAAGTTATGCTAAAAGGCACGCATTTTGGAGCATAAACAAAGAGTTCGAGAAAGTCTACTGATCTAACAACAAATACACCATATTATTCTAGACCTATACGACGTATCCAAGACTTTGACGAATCAAATAACCATTGCCTGACTTTGAAGAATATGCCATATCTACATCAGTATATAGGTCGTATATTATACTTTGGTCAAATATCAAGAAAAGCACACTTTCAGCCAATACTCCGTACCCAAGAAGCTCGATACGCCGTACCCAAGATGTACAAAACACCATACCCAAAGAGCCAATACGCCGTACCCAATGAGCCAATACGCCGTACCGGAGTAGCCCAATACGCCGTACCCAATAGGTCTGATACGCCGTACCCAATAGGTCCGATACGCCGTATCCAGGATGTCCGATACGCCGTATCCATATCAGCTCAAGAAAATTCTGGAATATTTTATTCTTAGAGCCCACGCCAAGTCATCTAATACGCCGTATTGAGCTTCCCAATACGCCGTACCGAACTGACTACCAGACCCTATATATACAGACGACCCTAAACTCAATTTTAATGATGCAAGTGAATCCCTAAACCACCAAGTCGACCGAGAGACAATCAGAAGAGCATAGAAGGTCAGAAAAGAGCCTCAAGATCATAGGAAAACTCTTGTAATCTTTGCGCAACCGAATACGCGTTTGATTGAGGTTTCTTTATTTTAATCGTTCATATATCAAACCATGTGTATTTTTACAATGACTATCGGTTGATACCTTTAGGTATCAGCCATATTTATGAAGATCTAATGTTTGGTTTGTTTATCTCGATTGCTTAATTTATCATTGATTGTTATTTATGTTTATCAATTTATATTCGTTTACGTGCTTAAGTATGCGACCTATCATTCAACTGGGTCTAGTCCTACATATTTAATGCGCTGCAACTTCGGTGTTGTTTGGGCGTATGCTAAGAGTCCGGGATAGCTCTCCATATTGCAATTTATATACCTAGAATCATAGGATCACAAATATTGACGTATTCTTGCCTTTAGTTTAGTGAGCTTAGTTGAACCATAAGGTGACCTTGGTATCAACGAGTACGTTTTTATTCCATTGGTAAGGACTCGGACAGTGGACTACTAGTATATAAAGAGTCGTTAAGCAGTAAGTGGGTAAAGTCTCGATGAGCTAGGGTTTAGTAAGAGCACCATTACTTAGATGCTAAGATAGATTATAATCAACATAAGGAAGCTTTATGCGGATGCGTCTAATTGTGACAGAATTAGCGTGTCTAGGTCTTAAGAAGAAGTACTGCCTAAGTCTAGGAATGATATGCCCTTCGAGATAAGACAATCATTGCACTAAATAAACAAACCTGCATTTTATCGGATTATTCATGGTTGATACGTTTTCCTTACATTAGTTCTCGACCGCTTCTCTATCGTTTTCTTGTCTTCTTGTGTGTGTTTATTGCTTTACTTGTCATCAAAACCGTGCCAGTCTCTCAGACTGAACCCCCCCCTCTTTGCATTAGTTTTAGTTTTAACTTAGATAACTAAAATATTGATAGAATTAGGAATTAATGCTCTCGCTTTTAGTGATTGACGCCCTACTTACCACGAAACTACTACCGATCGGGTACACTGCCCGTTAAAGTGTTGTTTTTGGTTTAGTCAACAAAATATAAATTTAAAACTTGAATCGTCTTAAATATACCATACAACGACAACACATTAATCATCGAGATAAATTATGTAGAAAGGGAATAGATCATTAAAGTACAAAACATTTTGTTCCACTTTATCATATTCGGACAATAATGTTTCATCTTTCAAATCAAATTCATCAATATGTTGAGGGCATAAAGTGAGTTCAGTTGAGAAATCTGATTTAGACGTTAGAGCATCATTGTAAACAATGGCTGGAAATTCATTCTCAAAATCTTTAAAGAAGTCTAAATCATCAATACAACTGACCGTAGGCTCGGGTGATGAAAACAAAGGCATATTGACTTTTTCATTATCATTTTCCGAATCCGTTTTCAAATCATTGGTAGAAATTATTTTATAAGAAAACAAGTTTTTGTCAAAAACTACCGTGTAATCTTCATCATCGGATTCGTCAGACGATATTCTAAAGTCAATTTTATTATTGTTAAGAGAACTTACTGTGGGTTCACAAGAAGGTGTTTCATTCGATGTCAAATTATCATTGAAGACTATAGCTGGGAATTCGGTTTCAACATATCTGAGGTCGTGAACGTCTTCATCATACCAGATCTTACTATACCTAGCAGTATCCCAGTTAAACACTTTCCCATGTTTTAAAGCTTTTTCTTCCTCGAGTCTGATGTATTGTTTCATAGTAATGTTTGGGTCGTCCATCCTGTAATAAACTTACTAGGGCAGAAAACCGTCAAATAACTTACACGTCGTATTCAGTAAACTGAATACGCCGTATTACATAAACACAATTAGCAAACAGACAGGAATTTAGACTTAATCTAAACTACACTAATCCTAAGGTCAGATTAATCCTAATCATAATCTAAAAACAAAAATATCAAATAAAATCAAGATTAATTCTCACTCCTCGGCAGCGGCGCCAAAAACTTGATGGTCTTTGTCATGTAGGGTACTTTTATTCGTTCAAGTTTTAATTTATAATTTTTCTTCCGACTTACCTAAAACAACACTTTCATGGGAAGTGTACCCAATCGATGGGAGTTTCATAGTAAGTAGGGTGTCGATCACTAAGAGCGAGAAACACTTTCAATTTATTAATACTTTGGTTTTTCTAATCTAAGTTAGTCTAATCTATGCTAAACCTATTCTAAACCTATGCTAATCCTACATCTAATGGATAAGGAGGGTTTTCAGCCTGAGAGACTGGCACAGTAGGTTTGTGTGACCTAAAACCATTCAAGACACTAAAACACACGCAAGCAAATTAACAAAAGATAAAAGAGCGGTCAAGCCAAATATAAGAAAACTGTATTAACCATTATTAATCCAATCAAATGTTGGTTTGTTTATTTAGTGAAATGATTACTTATCTCGAGGCGTGCATATACATTCTTATGATTAGGCGTTACTTCCTTACCTAAGACCTAAACACGTAAATCTGTCACAACAAACGCAATCCGTAAAAACAATCCTTAATTTTGCTGATTATAAATCTAGTCTTAGGATTTAAGAAATGGTATCTTGTTAACCCTAGCTCATAGAACTTACCCACTTACTGAATAATGGTAATTCATACACTATAGTCCTCTAACCAAGTCTTTACCAATAATCGAGAACGTACTCGTGATACTACAAGGTACCACCTTAATGGTCTAAAACTAAGCCCGACAATCTCAGGCAAAGATAGGTCTTAATTGTGATCCTATTGGACTAGAGTATAAATCACTATTTGGAGAGCTATCCCGTCCCGGCATCTAGATTATTTGGTCCGTATCACATCAATCCAGTTGATTGATAGTCGCATACAAAGCACATAAAACAACTAACTGATAAACATAAACAAAAAACAATGATAATTGAAGTTATAATCGAGATAAACCAACCAAACATTAAGATCTTCATAAGTCAATGTGCTAAAACCGGAAGGTATAAGCTTCACACGTCAAAATTAAGTACAAAAGTAACTATTAAGCCAAGAGTAAACAACCGAGTTTAACAAATGATACTCGTTTTTGAGTTTTATATTTATAGGTTCCTGGAATATTGGTCCGATACGGGAACGACGCGCGTATGCAAAGTCTTGGGAAACGACATACGGGGCTTCCTTAGAGTATGGACCAACGTTGATATCTTCTAGAATATTTTATTTCCATATAGCTCCATGAACACACAAGAGGATGAACACACAAGAGGTTTATCAACCATGAATAATCCGATAAAATGCAGGTTTGTTTATTTAGTGCAAAGATTGACTTATCTCGAAGGGCAAATCATTCCTTGAGTTAGGCGATACTTCTTCCTAAAATCTAGACACACTAATTCTGTCATAATTAGTGTAACAACCCAAGTTTCAGGTCAACGTTTATCCTGAGCTACGATAATTATTTTTGCTACGTAAATAGTTATAGTCGTTTATACTATATGAGGTTTGACTGAAATTTCCATTTATATGATAATTTCAATCCGTGATTGAGTTTCTATTTGTTCTTAGCATATAACAAAGTCGGAAAAATTATATTGTTGCTCCGAGAGCGTGATTATGTTATTTTTGTATTTTATGACGTTTCCCCGAGTTTTTGTAAAAACCGTGTTTAAGGTCATGTTTTACATGGTTTAACGTTTTATTAAACGTTTTAAAGAAAAATTAGTGGGACGGGTTTAAAATATTTACTAACGTGGTGTGACCCGAGACTTTGGCCGATTTTAAATAAAAGAAATAATGCTTTGTACTAGTTTTAAAAGAACTTGAGAATAGAGGGACTAGAATTGCCAAAGTATCAAAGATGTTTTCTATAAATAGGACTCCAAATATTACTTATAACATTTTTACAAAATTAGAAACACTCTCCTCCCTCTCTTGCTCCTTGTTCGACCGGCCAAAACACAAACACCACCACCACCACTTTATTTTTGGCATGCAATACAATCAATTTATACCATCTTAATCCTTGTTTTAAGAGCTATAAATCCCACTATAGAAACCTCACATGCATTAAGTTTTGAAGAAATTAGATTTTGGGTCAAGTTCTTGTGATTTTGATCTTAAAGGGGTGTTTAGATTGGTTAGATTGTTGTTATTTTGGTGTTAGTTGGTTGAAAAAGGTTTTGGTTTGGTTTGTTTGGGTTAATTCGTATGGTTCAATAAGGGGGAAACCAATTTGATTTTTGTTCTAGCTTTGTGAGTATTCTAGTTATGTTTTTGTGTTGATTAATTAGATGTTATTGCATGTATATGATTTTTGCTAGATGATTCAAGTACGGAAAGTATTAAAAGCGTATTTTGTTATTGACTAAAGTTTGATGGTTTTGGTATAATTATATAGACTAGTTAAGCGTATTTTGATAGTCGGATTATGTCGAAAAAGTCATTTTATTGGGTTTTTGGTTGACTTTGTTTGACCAGAATGTTTGACTTGACCGTGACGTGTCAAGAAATTTATGAAATCTATTTTAGGCTTTTGAAAATGATAAAGGAAGTTCCAATGTCTGTTTTGATACAAGGTGGGCATTGTAACTCCTAAAAATGAATGTTTTTCGGCCGAATCAAGTTTGGTTATTTTTGGGGTAAAAAGTCAACTACGAAGTTTGACTTTTGAAAGTCACACTTGCGTATACTTTTGAATATAGCTTATAATGAGAAAAGGGTTTGTAATGTTAGTTAAATTAAGATGAAATGCTAAGCTGGGATTATATTATCCTTACTTTCGTCAAGCTTTCTAAAAATGGAAACTTTATGGAAAACATTATACTATTGTTAAGTGTGTCAAAGTGAATTGTTTTGCGTCGCACTTGGCGATTATAGTATATGATTGTATATACGTAATAAAGTTATGTATATATATATGCAAGTTTGCATTATATGAAATATTATACTTTTAGTCACGTACCACCATATATGTATTATATAGGTCGCGGTTAAGACGTGAAGCAAGTTACGTTTGTTGAGTTGATTGATTTGGATCTTTTGATTAAGGTGAGTTCATAGCCTCGCTTTTGAACTGTTTTAAATGTTTTTAAACCCGCGAGGGGGATACATGTTAGTTTTATAGATCGAACACATATGATTTTATGGTATGTTGGAACCGATTATGAGATTGTTTTCGCATAATTAGCTATTGTCAAAGTCCCTTATTTCATGAACCGTTAATTGCCTTGTGAGGTGAACGCTAATGCATTAAATAGATCTATTGGGTTTGACAACCCTGTCTGGGGTTTGAATCCGTTGGTGAGCACCCTGTAACAGACATTTTCTATTTAGAAACTAGTAGGTATATGACAATAATACCTTGTTTTGGGGCACACTAACATATGAAAAAAATGCCATATGTGTTGTTTAAACTGTGTTCGATTCATGAGCTTATTGCATGAAAGAAAAGAAGTTTCTATACATTGCATTCGTTGATTTGTTTTCCCGAGAACTAATTATGTGTTCAAAGATTATTGTTACTGATTACTTAAAACTCTATGAATTTCACTCAACTTTGTTGTTGGAGTTTTAAACATGTTTTATCCCAGGTAACCAAGGTTGAAGGCACGATGCATGGATGTGTCGTGCCGTATGATGGATTTTATGGAGAGACTACTTGTGTGTTCCCGGTCTTTCAAAAACAATGTCTTAAGTTGTGTTAAAACAATGTCTTTTAATTGAAACAATTGTCTTTCAATGATTGTAATAACGTGTTGCCGATTCTGTGGGGACCAAAACCGTTTTTCTCTGATTTAATAATGTAACACCTGGTTGATAAACGTATCTTTTGGGTCATTTCTCTATTATTTGGTAAATGTGTTATTTAAGTAACATCCAAATTGCTAATTTCCACTGCGTAACCCAATGTACATTGGGTGGGGTGTACAGAGTGTAGGCAGAGGTTAGGGCCTAATGTTAATAAAGAACTAGGTAGAAGATCTTTTGAAAACCTAAACTATAACGCTTCTAACAAACGCACCCAAGACTCCTCCGTTCATTGTTACCTAAGATGAAAAGGTAAATTTGGGTTTAATTGTTAACGGGGGGAATGTAGTATAAGCATACGGAGATGTGGTTTTAGACATTATGTATAAGGATAAGTTAAGTATGGGATAAAATATGCGAGATGTAGCGGTGGTGTTATGTCAGTGGTGGCGCGGGTATTTATGCTGAGATTGGTATCATAGATGTCGCGAGGTTCTTGTATGTCATGTAGTAACTATCATTATGTATGGTGGTTTACTGAGAGCAGAGCGTTATAATTGAGATATGAATTCTAGGACATACTTGAGAGAAAAGGTACGCTGCAATTCAGAAGAACTGTTTGAGATTTGTCGCATTAAGTCTTATCTGATTGCGAGTCGATACTAGTTATACTTGGTTAGGACTCTATAATAGTGTTCCAATAATAATAAGAAGTGATACGCTATTAAGTAAGTATTGTATGATATTTCTAGATTATCATGGTGAATGAAATTCCTCCCGATCACGTGGATGATGTACCTGTTGTTGAGCCGAATCAACACGATGATAATACCTGATGATCCCGAGCCTGTCTTAGTGGATGAAGACGAGGACCCGGAAGAAGACGAATTTGAGGAAGAAGAAGATCCTCAAGAAGAAGAAGATGATATGGAAGTCGACATCGAGGAAGATGAGAATGAGCCTGAGTTGACTTATCCTTAGAAGAAGGTGGATCCTCTAACCCCCCGCCTTGTCTTCAGAGTCAGGAGCTGAGATGTGAATGAGGTTGAGAACCCGATTGAGTTCGAGGATGAGACCGTTCTTGCTAGCATCTATGAGGTAGGTGAATCATCTACTACTCCTTTTCTTTGTGAGGACGGTGATGGTCTATTGCCTGGGGGGGGGGGGGGGGGTGGGTGGGGGAGTGGGGGTGGGGGGGGGGGGGGGGGGGGGGGGGGGGGGGGGGGGGGGGGGGGGGGGGTGGGGGGGGTGGGGGAGGGGGGGTGGGGGGGGGGGGGGGGGGGGGGGGGGGGGGGGGGGGGGGGGGGGGGGGGGGGGGTGGGGTGGGGGGGGGGGGGGGGGTGTGGTGGGGGGGGGGGTTGGGGGGTGGGGGGGGGGGGGGGGGGGGGGGGGGGGGGGGGGGGGGGGGGGGGGGGGGGGGTCTCATGAGGATGGACCTTAACTCCCCCCCCCCCCCCCTTTTGTTTGTCGATGCTTCTCTTTCAAGACGACTGTGTGGTCGCGAGACGACGCATGCATTGGTCGAGAAGAAAGGGAAAGCAAAGGACAAGTATTACGGTAAGTTGATTTTGGACTTGGGTAACGAAGTGCGTTCTAGTGTGGATCAAGGAACGAACGCAATGGAAAAGTTGGTTGAAAAGCTTGTAAACAGAAGAAAGTTTGAGTGTAAGAAATTGAAGAGGGAACTTGAAGAAGCAAGGTTAAGTAACACGTTCCTTCGTATGCAGAACGAACGAGTTGAGAGATGTCTCTATTGGACTAGAGTTCGAGCTCATGAGTTCTATCAAGAGATGATTCGTAGGGGACTTGTGTTTGAAGAAAGACCAAATGAAGCTATCAATGTTCCGATTGAAGATGCGAAGAGTCCATCGTCTGAGCCGCGAGAATCTTCTCGTAAATCTTAGTAGTTTTTGATTTACACTCACTTAGTTTTCTTTTATTGATGTAATCACTAAACTGAGAATTCACAGTTAGAAAAATTATGAGCTATTGTGTAACGAATATTGTTATCATTTCATGAGCGACAATTGCAAGCTAAGCATTAACTCTTGTGATGAAAAATGAATGACAATCTTTTGATTACTATTTGATGGTAGTGTGACTGTTGTGGTGATTGATTTTGTCCATTATACCATGTTATCAGTATATCATGTTATGAATGCTTATCAGATTGTTTTTCTGTGTGACGTGATAGAATCATGCCTCCAAAGTCTGCACCTATGACTCAAGCTGCTATTCGTCGAATGATCAAAGAAAGTGTTGATGCAGCTATTGCTGCTGAGCGGGCAAGGCAAGAAAATGTTAGAAATGATGCTAGTGGATCTGGGCCAGTTAGAGGTCAAGACACTGCACCTGATGTTCGTGAGTGCACTTTTACTAGTTTTTTTTTTATATGCAATCCTACTATCTTTCGTAGTGTTGAAGGAGCTGTCGAATTGCGAAGATGGTTCAAGAAAACTGAGAGTGTTTTTGAGATCAGTGAATGTGCAGAGGGTAAGAAGGTGAAGTTTGCTGCTGCTACACTGGAAGGACCAACTTTGATTTGGTGGAAAACTAAGGTTGCAACCATGGGTTTGGAGACTGTGAACCAAATGCCTTGGACTGAGATGAAGCAATTGATGACTGCTGAATTTTGTCCGATAGAAGAAGTTCAAAGAATGGAGCACGAACTGTGGAACTTGAAGGTCAAAGAGTATGATGTTGTTGCTTATACTCAGAGGTTTAATGAACTAGCTTTGATGTGTCAAAGAATGGCTGAGCCTAAAAGAGTGAAGGTTGATGCTTACATTCGGGGATTGACTGATAATATCAAGGGTGAAGTGACATCTTCTAAGCCTGCTGATCTGAACGAAGCTGTGCGTATGGCTCATAAGTTGATGGAGCAAAAATCACAAGCTAGAGATGAAAGGATTTTGGAAGGAAAGAAGCGAAAGTGGGAGAGCTTTAAAGTGGAAATAGTAGTGGTAAGGGCAATCCAAAGGATAACTCTCGTCAAACTTTGCAGAATAGCCAAAAGCAAGGAAACGCGTTGTAACACCCTCCAACTACGATACGCAGCGGAATACAACATTGGGGTGCTACTTCACAATACATGCACACGAGTCCCAGTAAACGTTCAAAGATACGTTTATAAAACACAATTTCATTTATTAGAAAGATCAGAGTTACATAGGTCCCAATACCATTATAGAAATTATTTCTAAACGTCACAACACGACTTGATTTCTAAAACACTTGTTTAGTTTATGACACTACTTCACCGAGACACCGTCCTTGATATCCGCGTTCCTTCCTATCCAAGCCATCAACAAAAATTAACCTGAGATACATGCTTAAAAACGTCAACAAAACGTTGAATTCATAGAGTTTACAAATAACAGTTAGAACGCAAATTTTGGTTCAACAAAACGTATAACGTTGGCTCGTAAGTCAAGTTATAAAAATAGTGATTTCCAACTAAAGAGCCCGTGTACCGAAACTTAACACATTCATCCCGTAGGACGAAATCATGTCCGAGAAAGTTATTCACTTTCCTAATACTAACCACAAAATAGTCCTTGACAAGTGGTCCCAACGATTCAAACCCCGGACAGGGTTGTCAAACCCAATACATCTATTTAATGCATTAGCGTTCACCAACACATGGTAACTAACGGTCTCACAGCAAAAAGGCATATACTCAGTAGTCAGGGGCAGAGCTAGTAGGGGGACTAGTGGGAGATGATTCCACCTCAATCACACCGTATTTAACATTAATTATCTATATTTACAAGCTTTATTTTTCTACTAGATTTTTTTAGCATTGAACCCCATCATTATGACGTTTTAAATTAGTACGGTCGCCCCCCCTTAAGCTAAAAATCAGGGCTCATCCCTGTTTGTTTTATCAGTAGTGAAGGAATCACAATCCAAGTACACAAACAGGTTTGCGTTCAATTTCAGCAAAAACAAGCAATATATCCCCCACGCGGAGTCAAAAACATTTGAAAAACTTAAAAGTGAGGAAATGAACTCACCTGGTCAGAAGCCGAAGATCAATAACCGAAACAATTCCACGAAAACTCAATGAACACATCACGCCCTATATTTAAGTCGCGCGATTACTATTACCGAAAAGTATAGTCAACGATTCGTACATCTATCCCAAAATCATATATATAATATATATAGATATAAGTAAGATATTATAATATATACTATATATACATATATATACATATATATATATATACATATATACATATAGGGATGGGTTCTAGAGAAAACCTTATATTCATAGAAAACCTAGAAAACAAAACTACAAGGTAGATTTTGCTAATATGTCAAACTTCAGGGTAAATAATAATAAAACAAAAAAAGGGCGGAAGATGTATATCTCTCATTTTTACTCGTCAGTCACACTAACACTGAAACACACACAAAAAACATGATCCAACAAAAAAACACCAAAAAAACCTGATAAAAAAACACGATCAAAAACATCAATTCCCTAATTTTTAATTCTATCAAAATACTCGTAAGTGCCCAAATTTTTAATTCGATTGACACTGGTGGTTGTTAATTGATTAGTGAATCGCGTGATAATGAAGAAAATCAAGATTTAACTTGTAAGTGTACTATTTTTTTAATTTTTTAAAACTTAGTTGAAGATCTAATGAATTTTGAAGTTTTGTTGAAAGTTTATAATCATATCATTATGTTTTTTACAAGATATTGAACAAATTTTACAAAAAAATATGAAAAAACGTGTTTATTAAAGTTGCACACCATATGTTTGATGAAATGTCTGAATGAGATTTTATAACTGCGATGCATTAATTTGCAGCATGTATGTTTATTAGTGCATTACGTGTTTGTTATGTTAGTGAATAATGTAATTAGTTAGTGCATCTGTTTTGTTTGATTAGTGCATTAAAAATGTGGCACGACGTCTGTTATTACTACAATAGCATCATGTTATAAGTTGGGGCATTTGTTTGTTCGATTAGTACATCTAAAGTAAGCTTTAGCGCATCTGTTAACATGGAATCATTAACTTGATATAACATTTGTTTGTATGATTAGTGCATCAAAAAATGTGTCACGTCATCTGTTAGTATGACAATAGCATCATGTTATAAGTTAGGGCATTTGTTTGTTTGATTAGTGCATCTAAAATAAGCGTTAGCGCAACTGTTAGTATGATTAGGGCATCATGTAACTTGTTATAGCCTTCGTTTGTTTGATTAGTGCATCAAATAATGTGTTACGGCATCGGCATCTGTTAGTATTATAATAGGATCATGTTATAAGTAAGGGCATCTATATGTATTATAATCAGCTTGTTTGTTTGTTTAAGGCATCTGTTATATTATGGTTTTAGGGCATCCATTTTTTCATTTGTTTAAGGCATCCGTTAGTAATGTATTAGGGCATCAGTTTATTTGTTTAGCACATATGTATTAAGGCTATATTAGGGTATCAGTTTAATATTGTATTAGGGCATCAGAGTACCATTAAAACATTTAATGGAATGAGAATATGTATGTTAGATGCATTACTAATATTGTATTAGGGAAATAATTGGCTGTAATTAATGCATTGTGCATTGTTTATTGTCATGTGTTCTTGTTATATGGTCTTTTATGACATTTGCAAGTTACCTTATATTACTGATTTTTTTTCTCAAGTTCAAGATTTTTACATTGATGCATTTGTTGCTTTATAAGGTTCGAAGGCAGGTGGTGAATGTGCCATTTTTCATGGTAAGAGTAGACTCACAGAATCACATCGGTTTCTCACTCACTAGCCTATCCCGTTCAGAGGAGGACGACCTGGAAGAGTGAAGCGAAAGAACCATAAGGCGAGACTAAGAGGGTGTTTGTTTAAGCTTATTTTTTGGGCATATAAGCTTATTTGAATCGGATTATTATTCATAAGCTCATTTTTTCATAGATTACCAAAAGACGAGACAGTACATGACAATACAGAGAAATACCATGAGTTTAAGTTTTCCAGGAGTAAGTTTTTGTGAAGCTATTTATTTTCAGCTTATAATCTATGAGTATTATTAGGGCATCAATGAATATTTTAAAGCATCGGTTTATTTGTATGAGAATGTACGCCTGATGTAGTTTAAGGCATATTTTGTGTAGTTTAAGGCATATGTGTAAATACGTTAAGGCATATGTGTGAATACGTTAGGGCATATGTTTTTGTGTAGCTTAAGGCATATGTGTGAATATATTAAGGCATATGTGATAAATTTAAAGCGTTGGTTTGTTAAATGTAAGACAACTGTTTGTTTAGTTTAGGGCATCTATGTGAATACATTAAGGCATTTATTTGTTTAAAACTTTTTAATTAATTTTAAATATGTATTTCAGATGCGGAAGCATGACACACGGAAAATGAACATTAAGAACCAACAACAGAATCGGAAATCGAACACAATGACAAAGAATATGAATCCGACAAAGGCTTACCGAAGGAGCAATCAGACAGATGAAGAATTCACCATGTAAATATCAACGTAAATGATTAATTGCACATCGTGATATTTTATTTATATTTATATAAAATTCATTAATTATGTTGCAGCAAAGAGTTGGCGGATAATCAAGGTGACATCCTCGTACGTATATACCCCAAAAGTTGATATTAAAGACGATGTCTTTGGAGTTGCCGAATGATCAAACAAGATTGAAGCAATTTAGCAATTCCAAAGAAAGAAAGCTAAGGTAATTTGATGTATTATTTTCTTTAATAATATAGTTTTAAAGTAATAATATGAATTCAAACTAAAAAGACATAATGATTACACTTAGGGCATCTGTTTGATATAGTTAGGACATCTGTTTGATTTGTGCAAGGGCATCTGTTTGATTAGTTAGGGCATCTGTTTGACATAGTTAGGGCATCTGTTTGACATAGTTAGGGCATCTAAAGCGAAGGCCTTGGCTTATAATTCTAGCTTAGATTTTTATGTTGCCTTTGGAGTTTACTACTTTATGTTGTTAGACGATTGTTCATGAATAATTGAAATACCTTGCGTATTCTAAAGTGAACTAGCTTAGATTTTTGCAACATATTGTCAGAGGAGTCATTCGTTGTAATAAAGTTTTAATGACTATTTGTATGCATTTTATACAAATTGACTGGTTACTTATAAACATATATTTATGTAATGTTCTTGTACGTGCTTTTTATTATTTTTAACATGTACTTTTTACTGCTTTAGAAATCAGAAGGCGGATTGTTAGTGAAAAACACATTTTTACTACTTTATGTTGTTAGACGATTGTTCATGAATAATTGAAATACCTTGCGTATTCTAAAGCGAAGGCCTTGGTTATAATTCTAGCTAAGATTTTTGCAACATATTGTCAGAGGAGTCATTCGTTGTAATAAAGTTTTAATGATTATTTGTATGCATTTTATACAAATTGACTGGTTAATGTTAACCTGGTAAACAGATATTTATGTAATGTTCTTGTACGTGCTTTTTATTATTTTTAACATGTACTTTTTACTGCTTTAGAAATCAGAAGGCGGATTGTTTGTGGACATGAACACGTTTGACTGAAGTGGTGTTGTTGCATCAGCACGTAAGTTCATTGCTTCAAGCTGAACCTCACACGATTAGAGGGGATCTTGCGGTTCAAACTGGAAGGTTTGAGTTTAGCATCTTTGATATTTTTGAGTTTGATAATTTTGATAGGAATGTGGTTCTTTTGATTCATTCATCTTTTAATGCCGCTCTTCTGTAAATTAAACTCTGATGTGTGTGTTCTTTAAATAGGAATGTGGTTCATGTGAGTGACAACCCTGATGTTTTAAATAGGAATGTTCTTTAAATAGGAATTAAGGCATCTGTTTGTTAATGTTAGGGAATTTGTTTGTTAATAATAGGGCATCTGTTTGAAATGATTTAGGGGCATATATTTAGTTAATTTTAAGCGTGTGTATGGCATGGTGTGTAGTTTTATGGATATTTGGAAGATGTTTTTGCTTCATATGCTCTGATTGTTTCTTTGTTAGATATTTGTATGGTATGGGTCACCTGGGTTTGGCTATATATATAGTTACTTTAAAAACTTAGCGAAAGTTGGTACCTTTATATGACTCAGAAAATAATGTTACCCATAATAGAAGTGTAAATGGGTCAAAATTGCCACATTTAGCTAAAAAGATTAGGGCATCAATGAGTATTATTAGGGCATCAATGAGTATTATATTGTGATGTGTAAAAACAATTAGACATTCCCGACCTTTATTGGCAAAGTTCAGTCCAAGATTACCTTTTACTGATTACCTTTTACTGCTGCAATTCTTGTTTTAAGTAACTAAAACTTGTCTCTCTAATGTACCTTACTCTAGAGTTATATTCCTGCACCTGAGCAAACCGCCTTTACTACGTAAGTCAGGTGTGGCTACAATCATACTTATTCATCTTATAACCTTTAAAAAAAGACTGGATTGGAAGTGCATAAGTCAGTTTACTTGTTGCTGATTGATATGTGAGAAATCACATATCCTTTTTATACCAAAAATGGCCCTTAAATGATCAAATTGTGCAAAATATGCTTGTATATTGCTTGTTTTGTCATTTGTGATGTGTAGGTACGGATATTGCAAAAATCACAAGAAAACAGCCAAAACCAGGCAAAAATGAACACGAGACGGAAGAGCACACAAGAGATGGGAGTTTGCTAGCAAAGTTCAATAAAAAGTCAACAATGGTCAAACTTTGGTCAACCACAAAAAGACAAAACCTTGAAAAT
>BQNB010017583.1:28647-69700 GCA_026074375.1 Tanacetum coccineum
TAATTAAACTAAGACACAAACACATATGGATGCTATTGATTTCTATAAACGATTTATGCGTCGTTTCGTTGTATATTTCTTTTTCCTAAAGCACGTCTTTTAATTAGGTCGCGGTTAGGATCTCGTGATTTCATTCGTCTTTCGTTGATTACCTTTCACTCATCGTTTACTTAAGGTGAGTCTCATTGCCTCTGTTTTATTTGTTTTGAACTATTTTGGGGTGAGAAACATTCTCGTTTACAAACTTGTTTACACTATTAAATCAAACTCGTTTATATGTTCGTTACAAACTCGTTTACAAGATTGATTTTACACTCGCTTTTACTTATGGATACAAGTACGTTAAGCTTTTACTAATATGTTGGTTGTTCTTACTATAGAGACAAATGCTTTAAACTTTTACGTATTGACTAAGTTTCCCTATTGCCACGTAGTACACACTATCATGAACCGTTAATTACTTTGTGTAAACACGAATGTTATGAATAGATCTACTGGGGTTGACACCCCCACCCTGAGAATTATAGATGAGTACATTGGCCAGTGGGTGCATTTCATTTGAGGTAGTACTTGGGTGTTTTGGCAAAACATCAGAATCGAGATGAGTCTATAGGACTAGGATACATAATTTGTTAAGGCTTCGGTGTCATGAGCTTTGGGCAATATCATAAACACTTTTGTGATTATTGTATGTGTTACAATAGTCATACGTTGAAATTTTGGTACTTTACGCTACTTTATTGAACGTCACTGATTACTAAACGTTTTTCATGATAATTGGAAATGAAACTTTATCACTAAACTCGTTTTTGGTTCTCGTAAATACTTTACTTAAACCTATGAAGTCACCAAATTTATGTTGACATTTTTAAGCATGTTTTTCTCAGGTGCTTAGCTTTGGACTTCTCTAATGTGCTACGTGGTGTCTCCTTGTATGACCCGGTTTTCAAGAATTATTATCTACTATTTAAACATCGTTTTTGATTCCAAAACTTAATTACGCTTCTGCACTTGACTTTTATAATCATTTAAATATTTTAATGACTTAATTTTTGTTATCAAAGCAACAATGTTTATTTTCAAAATGTACCCCTTAGTGGTCGTTATTTGTACTTTGTGTGATGTATATTATGACGTTACGCCCCCGGAAATGTATTCTGTCCAGGCCCCGTTTAAGGGTGTGACAAAAACCATAAGCATCAAATTCAACAGATACATCATTGTCAAGGGTAAATTTACGAATAGAAATTAAATTCTAAATAATGTGAGGTGTGGCAAGAATATGATTTAAATGAAGAGGATTATGAGATGTATACAAGAAGATATATCCAGTATGATTCAGTGACAGGGATAGAGTGACCATTGCCAACAAATACAGATGGATAAATGCTCGAATTACTAAAAGAAGTGAGTATACCTGTATTGTCTGCCAAGTGAGACAATGCTCTGGTGTCCATATTCCAAGAGGGATATTGAGGAGTCATAGTATGAAATGCTTGTATAAGCATAGTAGCTAGAGAAGCTAGAGACGGGATCATACCGAGTATACCTGCTGGAACCGTAACACCCCCAAAATAGGTCGCAGCGGAAATATATCCGGGAGTGTTACTTCATAATACAATATCAGAAAATATGAGAGAACGATCTCTAAATGAGTCGTTTGAAAAGCAATCTCATTGATTTAATTAAAATATGAATTGCTATAACATTTGTCCCAAAGTTGCATCAAAATGAAAGATTGAAAATAATACAACGATATTTGATGATTTGAATGTATGTAGAAATCCATGAATGTATCTTGTAAAATTTTGACTCCAATGCACATCAGTTACATCAAGCATCTTATTCACCTGAGAAATAAATGCTTAAAAGTGTCAACATAAAGTTGGTGAGTTTATAGGTTTATGTAAGTGTAAATGTAGGATCATAGAGTATATTGTCTACTGCTTTAACCACAGTATCATGAAAAGTATTTAGTGACTACTGCTTCACCACAGTATCACAAAAAGTGTTTAAGTATAAATGTTGGACCGCAAGATTTCAAGTGTGTAATAATGTAACACATACAATATCACAAAATATAATTACGATTGCACTAAGCTCATGACACTGAAGCTACGACTTGTATGTGTGCAAATTAATGCAAATAATTGTACCCGTGTAGATGTCAACCCGTAACATCTAAATCCGACATGGCATACGCCCGTTGGCCTTGTAGACACCAATCTCAGACGGGGATGTCACTCCCAAATAGATCTATTTATAACACACGCGCTTACACAAAGTAATTAACAGTTCATTATAGTGGGCATAGTGGGTTATCGCTACTTAGGCACGCTACGTAATCACTGTAAGAATTGAAAAGTATTATACTTGTGTCTAATTGTAAATTGAGCAATGTATCTCGCCTCAAGATTTGTAAATGAGTTTGAAATCAATCATGTAAATGAGTTTGTAAACAAGTTGTAACACCCCCAAAAATATGACAACGCAGCGGAATACCACATGGGGTGCTACTTCATAATACACAGCGCTAGATACAAGAGAACGACCTCTAAATGTGTCGTTTGTAAAACAATCTCGTTGATTTTCTGAAATCAAAATAATAGTTGTCCCATAATTGCATCACAATGAAAAGCTTGAAAGCAACACAACGAGATTTGATCATTTGTAGAAATCCAAGTATGAAATCTTGTCAATTTAGACTCCAATGCACATCAGATAATCCAAGCATTTAATTCACCTGAGAAAAACATGCTTAAAAAGGTCAACATAAAGTTGGTGAGTTCATAGGTTTAAGACTCACATTATAAACTTTCCAAAACCAATTACTGCGATTATCAAAACAATATAGGACAATTATGCAAAATATGAACTTATGCTAACATGCAATCCACATACTAGGTAGGAACGTTACCCCCGATCCATTTCAACAACTAGGTAGGAACGTTACCCCCGATCCATTTCAACAACTAGGTAGGAACGTTACCCCCGATCCATTTCAACAACTAGGTAGGAACGTTACCCCCGATCCATTTCAACAACTAGGTAGGAACGTTACCCCCGATCCATTTCAACAACTAGGTAGGAACGTTACCCCCGATCCATTTCAACAACTAGGTAGGAACGTTACCCCCGATCCATTCCAACAACTAGGTAGGAATGTTACCTTTATTTCAATAACTGGGTAGGAACGTTACCCCCGATCTATTTCAACAACTGGGTAGGAACGTTACCCCCGATCCCATATGTCACTTACGCACCTAAAAGTCTACCAGCTGGAACTTATTCCATCCCATGCTAAAAACATTTAAAAGTGGGACTTATGACTCCACTATATCCTTTAAAAACAATCACATATGTTATAAAGATAACTCAGTAAGTAAAGAGTTTGTAGACAAGCATGTATTTCCCCCTCGCGGGTTTATAAACATTCAAAAGATTAAAAAGCGAGGTTATGAACTCACATTGATGATGATGAACGATTGGCGGATAGGCATCTAATATGCACTATACGAACGGAAGACGAAGCGGCTCGCATCAGAAGTTTCAACTAATCTTAAAGGCTTAAGTTCCACCTAGCCTCAGGATAATATATTTGGGTTCCCAGATGAATTGCACATCACACGCGACCGTGATAAAGATTTAGATTCCCAAGTTGTAATAGTTTGGTGGTTGGCTAAATAAATAAATTGAAAATAAACCCAAAGCGTGTAATATATTCCGTATATATTTCATGTGAAGAAAATAACCCTTATTAAACTCATTAAAGACAAACAATCCAAAGAGTAATGAAAGTATAATATACCGCAGGTATTATATAAAAAGTGTGATAATTACTTAAACCATTAGTTTGACAACCATTTAATTAATAAGAAGACTTTGTATAAAGGTTGACACATGTCTTAACGTTATGAATTTATCAAACCATGTTTGTAACAGTTTATAACCATTATAAAATATAAATAATATTTTATAAATTATATTTCGTTTCTTCGACGGGTCGTTTCTAAAACAGTTGTCTCAATGTAAAAATATAGTTTTCGTTTGTTGTCAATTTACGGCATAGTTATATTTTAATATATCTTTAAAATATGACACAGTCCTTTTATCAGTTTCTAAAATGATAGCAGTTTTAGTGAACCATTAATAAATATAGAAATTTATATAAAATTTCTTCATGACTTTCCCGTTTATATAACGTTTTCCATTTTTGCAAAACCCGACATTTTCCCTTAATCAATATATGATGAAATTATTCGCTTTATAATATTTCCAATGTCTGCGTGTTCCAGATAAAATATATATATGTTATTTATATCTATATTAAACAAAAATAATATAATTTACATTTTATTTAACCATTTATAAACCACAATTTATAATATCCTGGTTTTAAATATATAAAACCTTGTAATAATTTTTATTAATCAATTTCATTAACAAAACGGCCCTTATAGAAACTGCTCAACCATACGGTCTGTATGGCTTTTTTGCCAAAACAAACTCCCTCTATGCTGCACTATTACCAAACGCACCTATTTTGTGTGGCTGTCCCAAAATCAGTCCATTTCGGCTGTTAACACCACATCCAAACACACCTAATTTGTCATAATAACCAACGCACCCCTAAACCGTTTGACCCAAAACCCAAAGCACCCATGTCGTTTTCATGAACTCAGACGCACCCTATTTTATTTCTACAAAAACCAATAACTTCTTTACCATGGCGGTTTAATCTAAACCAACACGCCCTACCCGCTTCTTTGGCTGATTCTTCACTCTTGCTCTTGTCTCTTTCGTTCCTTGTCGGTTTTTGATCGTTTTTGCTTCTTTTTTGTCTTTTCAATCCTTTCCTGCACAATTGGACACAAAAGCACACATTTTCTATTCTTTTGGCATTTTTATGGCTTTTATTTGGCAAAATCCCGGGTAATTTAATGTACAATTTAGCAAATATCAACACCCATAACTGCTATAAACCCAACCCGAACGCATCCTATAGCGGCGGCAGCCCGCCAAACGCGCCCCATAGTGGCGGCTGCCGCCCCCTTTCGGCTGCCAACAACAAACCCACGAACACCCCTAGTTGTTTTATAAACAAACCAAACGCCCCATGACTGTTAGACCACAACAAACGCACCCATCTCGGGTTTAATAAAACGAACATACCCTTTTCGGGTGGTGGTGATGACGGTATGGTGATGATGATGACGGTGAGGATGGTGGCGGAGTGACGGCGATGGTGGTGTTGGTTGCGGTGGGACAGCAGCCGGAGATTAGACAAAGGCGAGTGGAGGAGAGTGAGTATGATGAACGGGTAGATCGGGCGAAGAGGAACCATTTTGGACTTCATCAGAAAACTCCGCCGGAAAAGTTTTCCGACGGCGGCGACATGGTGGCCAGCGGTGGTAGGGTGGCCGGCGGTGGGGGAGGGATGCCGGAATTTCATGGGGAAGGAGAGAGTGTTTATAAATGTGTGTGTGTATATTTGAGATGGAAATGAAATTTTTGTAATAAAAAATTTATTTATATTAAAACTTTAAAATTAAATGACAAGTATTAAATAATTTAGGGTGAGTTTTGTAACTTTTTAACATAGTTTTTATAACTATCGCTTCGGGACTCGTTTGGGCGACTTAACTAATGATTCAAAGAGCGAAACTTACGCCGTTGTTTTCCGAATTATTTTTCCGATAAAAATGAGTATTTACACCATTTTATTTCATAATTGTTTCATAACATTTATTTAAAATGTTTGTTATTCATATATATATTTTTCCGATAAACTTTATCCGTAAAATGAATTTTAACTTCAATAATTGCGTTTTTAACAAACGTTTTTGGTTAACAATATAATTAATTTATTAAATATTTTTATTTAATAAATTATGATGATTAAATATAAATTTTATTATTTTGGATCGGCACGCGTTGTACTCAAAATTTTGCGAGGACATTTTAGTCATCTTCTGACTGTTTTCGGGTCTCGGTCAAAACTAAAAAGTTGTCAGGAATGTCGTTTTCCATCAAATTTCTTTAGAGTCCGAATAATGAAAACGTGCTTTAGATGGTCGTTCTTATAAGTCAAGCCAGACCCTAAAAGTCAACGATTGAAATCGTCATTCAAAAATTCGAAAATTCTCGGATGTTACAGTACCTACCCCTTAAAGAAATCTCGTCCCGAGATTAAATCTGTGTTATCCGCTTAGTGTGACTAGGAACAAGACTTAAGATTTACTAAGCCATTTGAACATGACGCTGATAACTTTATTCAGCAAAATTCGGTGTTTCTACACTTCTCAATCTACCAAAAATTTTGGCTAGGTTTGTCCAGGATATTTAATCCATCAAAATGGGTATCTCAAAATATATCATTACAGATCTTATGACTGGTATAACCGCGTTATAGGGAAAGTCTCATTATAGTGAAAACCTCAAGAAAAAGGTGTAGTCGCGTGAGTATGTTTGTATAAGTTTCTAAATGTCCGAGGACGGAGTCTCGTTTCTACTATCTGTAAGGTTCGATAATTCACATCAACGTGGCTTATGGATGTAAGTACTCAACTTACTTGGCAGTACTAATTAGTATCATGACTTAAATTGGTGTACTATTTGTCTGCAATGAGTAATTCAACTGAATACTATATCGACATATGCTTATCTTGTTTGGGTTTCATCACTTAGTTGATAAAGTTTGTAAAATCTGGGACCACTCCAGGACCCAACAACAGCAACCATAACGTCAATACTATAACAAATAGTGATGGGGTACAGAGGGTGAGAACCCTCCGAGAAAACAATATCCTCAGAATAAAGTTCAATAAATGAGAGGAGCTCGCGAGAGAGCTTATGCGATAGCCGGCGGATTATGGTACTCAGTCGCTAGTTTGAGGACGAATCAACTCCATTAACTCAAGTATGTAACAAGTCTGTCAGTTCCACAAACAGTTTACGGTCGCAAGGATTTGCAATCGCAAAAGTAACAACTTAAGAGTGAGACAAGGTAGTTCCAAGTGAGGCCTTAAGATTCTGTCGAGTGGTAGAACACGATTGTGTTTCTAGACCCTCTTCAACAGATTCTGGGATTTTCGAATTTAGGTTCATACTCGTGTCATATCGGATACCATTAAGCCCACTCATTTATAATTCATTATTTGCATAAAGAAGCTTCCTAATTTATGTAAATAATCAATTGATAAACTTATGGATCGGTGATTTACAATTTATTTATTTAAATGAAGAGGCGTCCCAATCCTTTTAAATAAACAGATTATAAATCATCCTACTTATTAATTTCAGATGAAATACGCGTACTCACATAACCTTCAAGGTGATGGATGACATTACGATGCATGTGCTCTAATGAGTATGAGACGAGTGATTTAAAACTCGTCTTTGGATGCTGGGAGTAAAAACTGCTAGGCGAGATCAATATAGAGTTCAAGATAGTTAATGAGTACCTTGGTTAGATTAAACCGGGTAAAAGTCTTGATGAACCAGTCAACATAGCAATTATCATATAAATCCTCCTATTACAAGTCCCGCCCATACAAGACTTGTAATACTTAGATTCACACATAATTCTATGTAAACAGAACTGTAACGGGCTTTGTTAACATAGCAATTATCATATCAACCCTCATATTACAAGTCCCGCCCATACAAGACTTGTAATACTTAGATTAATACATAATTCCATGTAAACAAAATTATGACGGCCTTCGCGTACCACGCTATTGTATAAAGCTATGAAGGAAATAATATTCTTAAAGACCATTGTTTAACTTACAATGTCTGAGGATGAAGCGAGACCATTGTTTAACTTACAATGTCTGAGGATGAAGCGAGACCATTGTTTAACTTACAATGTCTGAGATATAAATGAGACCATTGTGCAACTCACAATGTCTAAGAAGTAAATGAGACCATTGTGCAACTCACAATGTCTTAGGCGTAAATTGAGACCATTGTGCAAACTCACAATGTCTGAGAAGTAAACTCCAGTATTTATATAAGTACCTTTTATATAAAACAGCGTAAAATAATCGCAAGAGAAGGTAAGTGTATATATATACCCATACATATATATGCATAAGTCACGTAAGCACGCAATGCAAGCAGTTAAGCAAGTAGTGTGTATGCACTTTGAAAATGTTTAATGTGATGCAATATTTGTGAAAACGGTTATAGTCTAGGTAACCTACGCAACCTAGTTCTCTATAACCAGTGCTCTGATACCAATCTGTAACACCCCCAAAATTCGTGTCGCAGCGGAATAGTGTGTCCTGGGGCGTTACTTCATAATACACAGCGCTAGATACAAGAGAACGACCTCTAAGTATCGTTTGTGCTCTGATACCAATTTGTAACACCCCCAAAAATCATACAACGCAGCGGAATACCACTTGGGGTGCTACTTCATAATACACAGCGCTAGATACAAGAGAACGACCTCTAAAAAGTGTCGTTTGTAAAACAATCTCGTTGATTTTCTGAAATCAAAATAATAGTTGTCCCATAATTGCATCACCATGAAAAACTTGAATGTAAAGACTCCAATGCACATCAAATAATCCAAGCATCTAATTCACCTGAGAAAAACATGCTTAAAAGTGTCAACATTAAAGTTGGTGAGTTCATGATTGTTTAAATATGATGTAATCCAACTAATAATCAATCACTCGAGTACCATGTAAAAATCCCAAAGATTTATAAAGAATGCATGACACATTTTATGTCACCAAAAGTACCAATCTTATCCCAAAGATTTATAAAGAATGCATGACCAATTTAATGTCACCAAAAGTACCAATCTTATCCCAAAGATTTATAAAGAATGCATGACCAATTTAATGTCACCAAAATGTTTCAAGTATGTATTGCCACTTTATTCAAGGCAACGTAAATATCCCTGTGTGTAATAAACCATGATTACGATTACTCTAAGTTCATGATACCACTACGGTGACTTAATTGTATGCTAATCTTATCAGGCACTGTAAGTGTTCAACTTCATTATGTGATCGTTGTTATTGCGCTGGCCTGAGTCTACCAAGCCATAGTCGGCGATCGTTATTTGGTTGTGCTGGCCCTGAGTCTACCAAGCCTTGTGCTGGCCCATGTGTCTACAAGCCCAGTTCATAATCCGACATGTTATAACGTTGTTTTCCATTAGTGATAGCTAATCACCCGAACGGGGATTGTCAATCCCGAATAGATCTATTTTATAACATTCGCGCTCACCCTCCAAGTGATTCACAGTTCATGCAACCTAAGCTAATCCGTAATCATTTCAAAAGTAAAGTACATATATTTGTGACCAAAAATGAAGTCAAGTAATATATCCCATAGCGAGCTATGTAAATGAGTTATGTGACCAATTTTGATAAATTAACACGTAAATGCTTTTGTAAACAAGCATGCTTCTTCACCCAAAAATATATGTAAAACCAGTAAAAATGGGGCTTAAAACTCACCTTGATCATAAGACCAGCAACGATCAAATTAATCCAATAATTCACACCAGAATCTGGAAGATCTCGGCCACGTCCTTATATTTATTTTTTGTCGGACTTATTATAATACAGTATTAAATAGGTCAACTGATGGTTTACATCGTCGTAAGACGAAAATTCATAGTATTTTAATATGTATACATTCATATATACATGTTGATGAGAAATCCACTTGCGCGTCTTTAAACCGTAACCCTTAGTATAATTATATGAATATATACTTTTTTCCGTCCAATCATAGCTTATGTCGAGGATTTACCGAAAGTACTATTTTTAGACGATTCGGTTTTTTTTAGGGACCGAACTATGGTCTTTAATATATTTATTTGAAATAATAGACTCAATTCGGACTTTCAGTTTTGACCCGCTTTGTCTAAATTTTAAAACTGCAATCCTCGCGGAAAAGTTAAACGTCATACGAACAACTTTCGTGTTTCGCCAGAGGCCGTAACGGAATCGAAAGTGATCAAATCGTTTAATAATAAATTGCCATTTTTTATTATATATTAAAAATAACTTATTTTTTCTACTAAAAGTGTTTATTTCGATTTAAGTTTCGTTTCTTCGTTATTGAGTTTCAAGTCCCGTTTTATATCTACAAACGTCGTCAAAAATAGTATATTTGTTATATTTTGTAAACCAAAGTCTGACTTTTCAAAGTCTCGAATCCCGAATCTCATGTTCCGTTTTCTGCTCACAATTATCCGTTATAAAAACGCGCCAAAGTCCGTTTTTATCTCAAAAAACTCGTCTTAAAACTATATATCAGTTGCTCATTATATCATTTTTATCAATCCCCGTTTAAATCTTAATATCACATTTTTGTAGAAGTCGCTAGTGTAAAACAGATTTCATCAATATTACATTTATCGATAATATTAACGAAATAATCGAATACTATTTAAATTAAAGCACCCTTTTTCGGTGTCAACACAAATCAATACGCAACCCGTTTCGGATGTCACAATATCAAACGCCCCAATTTCCGTTGCAAAACCAACCCGCCAAACAACCGAGCCCCCGGCTGTCCTATAAGCCTAACCGACACCCCGGTCGTAGCTTGTTAACCCTCAACCCCATCCGCACCCTTTGTGACTGATCTCGAACCCAACCAACCAAACCCGACGCACCTCGTTGTGGTGATAATCCATGAAACAAACGTATCACGGATGTGAGACAGAAGAAAAAAAAACCCCATTAGCTGCTTTTAACAAACCAACACTCCCTCGTTTCTTTTAATACAAAACCAAAACACAACCTTTTGCTGGTGGTTTGACCCGATACCCCACGCACCTTGTGGGTCGTAGAGTGGTGCCGAAACACAACATCGCCATTGTGATAATTATCACCCTCTTTCGGCTGTTAAAACAGCATATCAACCAAACCGCAACCCTACTTCGGCACTAAAACGTGACACAAACACATTTGGTGGCTGTCTAATATCTAACGCACACCTTTCTTGTTTTATATAAAAAACAACGCACCCTACTCGGCGGGCTGTTGAGCCAATCGCAGCCTAGCTGCTGACCAGCGAACCAAACGCTCCCTATGCGGAGAAACAACCAAACAAACCGCAACCTGCCGTGGTGCAAAACCAACGCACCGCGGCTGTGACAACCAAACGCGACGCCTTTCGTGAATAACAACCAAAGAAACTCCACTAGCTGCTGCCAAATAAACTCACTGCACCCTTTTTCTGCAATCCAACCCGAACGCCACTTAGTGGTTGTGAACACAAACAAAAACGCACACCTCGTCGGCCGGTTTTATAACAAACCACACGTACCCTTGTTGCTAAGCCCACCGATACAACACCCTTGTGTTGGTTTAACCACAATTTCTGGTCCACCATTTTTGCGCGGTTCTTTATGTCTAAACGTACGCACACTTGTGGTATGTCGGCTGAGCAAGACAAACAACGCACCCTTGTGGTGTCGTGGTATGTGGTGGCGGTGGTGCGTGGGTAGGACGAAGGGAGGGCGTCGGCGGGCGAGTGGTTTTTTGGGGATGGATAGATTCGGGTGATGAGGTTTCATTTTTGTTTCTTTGGCCGTGAAAAGTCTTGACGGCGGGCGGCGGAGGGCGGTGGTGGCCGGAGGTTGGCCGGATCCGGCGGCTGGAGAAATGGGGGAGAGAGAGGGAGTGGAGTGTGTGTATTATTAGAGATGAAAATGAAAAAAATGATATAAAGGTTTTATTTATATTAAAACTTTTAAAAGAAGTGACAAGTTTCCAATAGATGAGGGTTAGAATTGAAACTATTCCCACAGGGACCCAAAGTGTAAATTTTTGGGTATTATTTTGTAACATAATAGTTCGGGACTCGTTTGAGCTAGTTAACGGTCGATTCGGGTCGCGAAACTCGCGCCATTGTTTTCCAAATCATTTTTCCGCTAAAAATGAGTATTCACTCGACTAATTTTCGTAAACGTTTTATAAAATTTATTTAAAACGTTTATTATTTAATTTGTATATTTCCGATAAACTTGTCCGTAAAATGATCATTTTACTCGAATATTTGCGTCTTCAACAAACGTCACTGAATAAAATGTTAAATAATTTATTAAATATTCTTATTTAATAAAACGTGATAATTAAATGTAATTTAATTATTTTTGTGCCGGTACTCGTTCTTGATTCTAAAATCTTGCGAGGGCATTTCAGTCACCTTCTGACTGTTTCCAGGTCTCAGTCAAAACTAAAAAGTTGTCAGGAATATCATTTCACATCAAATTGCTTTAGAGTCCGAGTCGTGAAAACGTGATTTAGATGATCGTTCTTATAAGTCAAGCCAGACCCTAAAAGTCAAAGGGTAAAATCGTCATTCGAAATTTCGAAAATTCTCGGATGTTACAGTGTGTCTTACAAACAAATGAACAACCAACCCTTCTCCATTGTGGAGAAGGGGTATTTATACTACCTAGCAAATACTTGGACGCCTAGGATAGTAATATGGGCCGTGCTCGGGATTACTTGGGCTTTAGCCCATAACACGTGACCAGTTAGCTTACATAAACGAGCCCGTTTACTCTTTCTAGCCTATTACAACATATAATTAAGTAAATACCAAGCTTCCATGATTAGTAGCCGAGCTTCCTTGTTCGACTTAATATTTTGAGGCTAACAACTTGCTTTGCCAAATGAAAATAGTGTTTTTATCTCCTATTTGATCGTTTTTTACTCGTGTGAACAACCGATTCCGTAACCCATTTTTTCTTTTTTCATGTACGTGTGCTCCGCAGCAACACGCGAGTTAAAATCCTTGTTAAATTACCTATATTGCTAAACCGTAGAGAGAAAATCAGTAAAAATGAACATATATATTTTAGTTTGGTTGGATGTCAAGTTAGTTTTATAACTTACTAGACGAGTACCCGTGCATAGCACCGGTAATTTCTAGCTGCAGATAATTAACGATATGCGACATTGTGGTAAATATTTCTTATAACGTTCAAAATAAGCGTTTTTCTAACAAAAATATAAAGAATATCTGCAGAAAGTACCCGTAAGAGTTGAGAAGTGAAAGTGAGGGTATATTGAGAGATTCTTCTTTGGTGTAAAATAACATTTGTGTGGGGAGATATGAAATGGTTTGTGTGGATTTATATGGTGAATGCGGTTACACATTTTTAATAATCATTATCGATAGTAATGATTTTAATAATTATTGAAGGCCATTACGATGATAAATTTAATAGGCTATTATAATGTTATAATGGTATTGATGACTGAATTTATTATTCAAATGTTGTTACAATTTATTATGTTTCATATAATAAAATTCAGTTTTTATTCCTTCCTAAAATATCCACAACAACAATCACTTTACCACTTAAGATCCTACAAATAATTTTCATTTCACAATTTTCGATAAAATGGAAACGAAAGATACTTTATCTTCATGTTCGAATTTGGATGAACAACAAATGCAACAAATACAAGATAAAGCAAAAAAGAGTTTCATGGCAATTTTTTGACCACTTCATTCACATCTCAAGCTTCTTTCAAACAGCGACTTAAAAGGAACTCGAACCGAGTGTGGATTTAAACGCGCATTTGCGACACTCTTTCGTCAAGATGTAGAGACTTTCACAGGCACAATGTTCCTAAATATGGATCAAGTAGAAAAGCAACTTGACAAAGAAGAATTTCAAGAGATTGGATCCATAGCTGCTTTTAAAGTACTTGAGACACAATTTTAGACGTTCATCAAGTCACAGATTTATTTGGATGATGAATATGTTATAATGACACGCAAGTACTTTCTAGAATACACTTAACTCGAGATTTGAGAATTCCGTGATACACTTATCCAACACATGGAATATGTTAAGAAGTCGATTGATAAAAGAGCACTACACAAAAGAGAGTATGACACCAGGGTGGATGAAAGAAAGATGCAGAAAACAGAGGGAAAGGTTGATACAAGTACAACATTGGATGCTAGTTTGGTTGACACAGAAAGTAGTGGGACAGAATCAAAAGAGCAGGATACAAGCAGCATATTAGGGAATGATGCACATGCTGATACTATAGATATTAGACCCATATATAATGAAGAGCCAATGGCTGAGGTATAAACGACTGCTAAAATCAATGTCTTTGCTACAAGACAACAACATACTGAGCAACCTGAATTCAATAATGAAGGAGAGGTTGACCAGAATGTTGAACAATGTCATGACAAATGTCCTTTGCCTGCTAAATTAACGGATAACCAACTAACTGAACTCTTATATCAATCTCTCGAATCTAAAAATATTTGTCTCAAACATACTGTTGCCTAATTTCAAAAAGATTTTTCAAGAATGGAAGCACATTGTGTTAATCTTGAACTTAAATATCAAAATCAAGCTTTAAAAGAAGGGCAACATGGTCAATTTTTGAAAGTAAGTAATGAAGCCAAGGTTAAACATGACATAGATGTAATTGAAACAATAAACATCGAATTGGAACATAAAGTGGTTAAATTACTTAATGAAAACGAGACTTTGAAAAAGCTTTATAAAGAACTGTATGATTCTATCAAAACAACGAGAGCTAAGAATATAGAACAGAAAACTTCTTTGATTGCTAAAAATGCTAAGTTCAAAGCTCAACTTCAGGAAAAAGGATTTGCAATTACAGCATTAAAAAATGAGTTAAGAAAATTAACAGAAAATAGTATGAATAGTAAGTTTGCAAGAACATCAATCTTGGGGAAACCGGTTTTACAACCACATAGAAACCAATCAGTTGTTAGACAACCGACTGCGTTTAAGTCTGAGCGACCTAGAATTTCAAAACCACGGTTTGCCTCCCAAGTTGATGTGAATAACGATTTGTCAAAACCAGTCACTACACATTATTTGCCTAAGGAAAGAGAATTTGCTGTTGTAAAACCTCATCATGTGATTGCATCTAGCGAATCTAGGAATAGCTCAAAGAACATGCCAAGATTTAGTTCAAATGACATGGTTCATAATCACTATCTAGATGAAGCTAGGAAAAAGACACAAGAAAAAGGTAGGAATTCAGAACCTAGTGTGATGCCTTCTGCTAAATCACAAAGCACAGCTAATGATAGCAAACCAAAACCTAGGATCAATAACCAAAACTCTAGGAATTGGCCTGCATCTAAGAGTAGTTGTGTAACGACAAAGACTGTGCCCATAGTAGAACACTCTAGGAATTTTAGAAATTTTTCTGACACCAAACATTTTGTTTGCTCGACATGTCAAAAATGTGTCTTTAATGCAAATCATGATTCTTGTGTAACAAAATTCCTGAATGAAGTCAACTCACGTGCTAAGGTACCATCCCATAAGACAACACAAAGATACAAACCCGTAGAGCAAATAAGTATTACAAAGAAACTAAAAGATCCATACAGGACATAGGTTTTCAACCAAAAAGACTTTCGATGTACATAAGAAAACATTTCCTAGATCTTGTCTTAGGTGGAAACCAACGGGTAGAATTTTCAAGACAGTTGGTCTTTGATGGGTTCCTACTGGAAAGATATTCACATCTAGTACAACCAAGGTTGACAGAGAACCCACAAATGGTTCAAATGAAGATATCACTATCCAATATGAATGCGAACAAACTCTTGATGTCAGTGCATGTACTCTTAACTTAAGTGCATGTACATCTTTCAATCCTAAAAAGGAAGGACTCAGAGTTTGGTTGTTGAAAAGACTGATATCTTAGAAACCAGGGCTTCAAGGAATTCTGATCTGATGAACAAGTAGAGACGTCTGTTGATAATAACACTTTAGGCCTCGTTCTCCAACGACAAAAGGCGTCAGATTATGACAACTCCGGCCTCGCATCCTAATCGCCTTCAGCAGAGACAACAGCTCCGTCACAACAAGAGTTGGATCTTCTTTTCGATCCTTTGTACGATGAATTTTTCAATGCAGGTACTTCAAGTGTCAACAAGTCTTCTTCTCGCACCAACAATTTTGCTCAACAAGACACACAACCTTCAATGAATATTCACCCTACAACAGAACCAATCACTCCAACTACAACTGTCAATGCTGAGGAAAACAACAATAATCAAGCAGCATATACACAGTTCCAACATGATGAATTTATCAATCCTTTCTGTACACCGGTACGAGAAGTTGTTGTTAGCCTTAAAATATGCCGACTTATACTAAATTACATTTGTTAACTATTTACTATATACGCAAGGACTAGAAATGACAATATACGATAGTTAGGCATATATAACCCCCTCCTTACTTCTAAGGAGGGGTGAGGATAATCATTTGTATCTCATAAGTGTGTGTGTTTCCTTTCTCTCTATAGAAACACACACATCTTACCTTTCTCTTTCTACATCTAATAATATGGCAACTTATGTCTTTTATCCTCCCCGACCTCCGATTCATGTGTTTTAGGCTTGAATCTTTATGTTTAACAATTGGCATCAGAGCTTGGGGGATTTCGTATTTGTTGTTTGCTCATTTTATGGTGTTTGAAGCTTATTAATAAGCTATAAGCCTGTGGCTTATTTGGTACACAAGCTTGCAACTTTCTCTCTTCTCAATGCTTTTAGCTTGTTGTTACATGGTTTTAATGTCTTAAACATCAACCAAACTATTTTTGAATGCATATTTAAAGCTCTTTGAGTTCGTGGCTTATTTTGTTCAACCGTAGCTTATTTTCGTAGATTGGATAGCTTATTTGAATCTTGTCTAGCTTATTTGAATCTTGTCTAGCTTAGTTTTAAAGCCAAACTGTTCTTGGTAGCGGTTTGTCTTCGGGTTAGACAAGAAGTGTACTAGTTTTTGTTTGTTTGTCGAAAGTTAGCAAAAGAACAAACCCAAAAGTACTAGCAGCGGTTTGTCAATGGTCCCCAAACGTACTGGCAGTGGTTTATAAGTGGTTCAAATAGTACAGACAGCGGTTTGGTAAGAAAGTATCACCAGCGGCTTGGTAATTACTTTAGTAGCGGTTTACTAATTTCTAAAAACCACAGCGGTTTAACAGGTTTTAGCGGTTTATACTTTTTCATGGTTTGCCTAAACGAAACTCTGCCCAATTGAAAAGTAAACAACGGTTTGGTAAAAGACTAGGCAGCGGTTTAGTGATAAGAAACTGATAGCGGTTTACTTAATTAGTAAGCAACGGTTTGTTAGATATCGTAGCGGTTTGATAATCTCACAGCAGTTTGTTAGTAAAGAAGTTGTTTGCCTGAATTAGACAGCGGTTTATTGTACTTTATAGGCAGCGTTTTGGTTGAAAAGTGGCAGTGGTTTGTCTGCTCTTATAGCGATTTGTCACACTGAAAAACCCTCATTTTGAAAACCTAATTTCCTGAAAAAAATTGATCCGCGCATCAAGTGGGCATGTGACCGACTTTGGGCATATGACCGAATTTGGGAATCTAATAATCAAAAATTGAACACCAAATAAAACACAACACTTAATCCTAAAACGATCATTAAAGATTCACTTAAATGATAAAACGGCTACATATTCGAATTATAATGACAGGTGATTACAGAGTTGATTTGGGTATCCTTTATTTAAGATTGAAGTAAGTTTCACGAAGGCGTCTACTTATTTCATAATCGATACTTCCTTTTACTTTTTTACCCCTTTTCTTTAAACCCAATCTAGCGATTGATGACTTGCTTGAACGTACACAGCTTATGATTAAAACTTGAATTATCTAGTTTTCAGTAATCGGGTGGTTGGTTGAAGACCTGGATAACTATCACTTAAAGGAGTTATATTGTAGTACTCAGTGTCACACGCAGATGTCGATGTGGATAATTTCAAGAGGTGTTGTACTTCTTATACTTTTTTGGTTGAGTATAGGCTACTTAACGATTTAATCTTGCATCGTTCTTCAATCAAAAACAGTGCAAGCTTAAGTAACAAATTTGGGGGATTTTACTTCATTTTCAAGTTTGATATATCAGGTTTACTTCATCAAGTGGTCACAGCAATAACCGACAGAATACAAGGTTGGTAAGTTAGCCAGAGAGTTTAAAGGTTGAGATGTAAGCAGCAATTCTTACGCGATATTATTGTACTATTCCAAGACAATGGTAATTCACAGTCTAAGCAAAATTTTCAAAGTTCATCAACGACAATTCATAACTTTTCAAGATTTGTGCTTATGACAAGAATTTCCCGAGTATATGAACGTACACGACAATGATGCTTCTGGGAGTTCAAAACCATCATGGGAGAAAATGTGTACGTTAATGTTACTAGGTTAACTTCCAGGGGGAATTAGTGTATACTACTTTACTTAGTATGGTTTGTGAAGTATTCTACATACGTGAGAAGAATTGTTGTTGATTTTTTGCATGTACCCCCAAACAAATATTCACCAAGACCCAATGACAAGCAGCATGAGTATTTGGTGTGGTTGTTCTTATATAAAATTCTGCTATGCACGTCAATAACAAATAGAAGATGGTTGAAGCTACATCAAAGTTTTAGAATCTGTTCAATATATGAATGTTAGTTTGGAGGGAAGCTGATTTAGAAACTTTGTCAAAAAGGAGCTGTTTGGATAACAGTTTGGAGGGAAGCGAAAAACTTTGTCAAACTGTTATTCGCTCAGGAAGAGGGTATTGATTTTGAGGAATCATTTACTCTAGTTACTCGCTTGGAAGCTGTTTGGATTTTCATCGCATATGCAGCACACAAGTCTTTTCCAATTATGGACGTGAAAATGGCATTTCTAAATGGTCCACTGAAGGATGAGGTTTATGTTGCACAACCAGATGGGTTCGTTGATCCTGATCATCTAGAAAAAGTTTACCGTCTAAGGAAAGCTCTATATGGATTGAAGCAAGCTCCAAGAGCCAGATATGATAAACTCTTAAATTTCCTGATGTCTAAAGGTTTTACTAAAGGTGCCATTGACCCTACTCTATTTACGATAAGATACGGGGAGGACATTCTACTTGTGAAAATTTACGTCGATGACATTATTTTCGGGTCTACAAACCTAAAATTTTATAAAAGATTTGAAAAATAATGCACAGTAGATTTGAGATATCCTTAACGGGGGAAATGAAATTATTTCTAGGACTTCAAATCCACCAATACCCACGACGTATCTTTATCAACCAGGCAAGTACGCTTTAAAAATACTTAAAAATGTGGTATGGAAAAATGTGATAGTATTGGTACACCAATGGCTACTAAACCTAAACTGGATGTAGACTTGAGTGGCAAACTCGTAGACCAAACTGACTACCATAGTAAAATCAGGTCACTCATGTATCTGACATCTAGTAGACCAGATATAATGCAAGCAATATGTTATTGTGCACGTTATCAAGCAAGACCGACTAAAAAACCCCTCAAAGAGGTTAAAAGGATCTTTTGATACTTAAAGGGAACCATTAACATGGGACTCTGGTATCTGAAGGATTCTGGCTTTGAACTAACAGCTTTTTTAGATGCCGACCATGCCGGATGTCTTGATACTCGCAAAAGCACTTCTAGAGGAATACAGTTCCTAGGTGATAAGTTAGTCAGTTGGATGTCAAAGAAACAGGACTACACTGCAATGTCATAAGCAGAAGCCGAGTACGTGGTGTTATCTGCAAGTTGTGCTTAAATAATGTGGATGAGGACACAACTTAAGGATTATGGCTTTAACTACAACAAAATACCATTGTATTGTGACTCTCAGTAAGCCATAGCAATCTCATGCAACCCCGTGCAACACTCCCATACCAAGCACATCCATACTCGCTACCATTTTATCAAGGAACAGGTTGAAAACGGTATAATTAAATTGTACTTTGTCATAACTGAATACCAATTAGCTGACATGTTTACTAAAGCATTACCCGAAGATAGGTTTCAATATCTTGTCAGACAAATTGGTATGAGATGTTTGACTCCAGCAGAACTGGAGGTTCTGGCAAATGAATTTGCTTGATATATTCTTCAAACGTCGACTTGTAAATATTTTTGAGAAAACCAAAATACAAAAATATAAAACCTATAAAACCAAATACAAAAATGTAAAACTTCAAAAAGAAAATACAAAATAAGAAAATCAAAAATTTCTAAAAAGAATCTTCTCGACATGTCTCTTGGAATCGATAACATTTACCTACCTAGAAATGTCGATTAACATCGACACGGGCGTCTAAATGAAGTTCGAGAAAGAGTTTCAAATGCTTTCAAAATATGTCATTTCTATTTTTCTTTATGACTTGTAATCGCTCTCAGATTGCAACTCGGACCCGAACGACAAAGGAGAGTGTACGTTTCAGTGCGCTTATCCTTAGCATTAGAAGAGAAGTCTTCTAACATGATGTTTTTCAAAATGTTGAACACAATTTTTCAAGAATTTCTCAATGGCAGTTCAAAATCTTTCAAAATTATGTGTTCAACACTCCATCCCTCATAAATTTTACAAGACAATTCTTCTACATTTGGTGTCATTTACAAAATGAGTCAATGTTTGAAGGGAGTTTTCAAAAAACAAAGTTGTAATGATTTTGGATACATTATCTCACGACATTTCTTATGTATTCAAAACATTATAAAAAGTCTTAATAACAACTCAGTCTTAATAATGACTACTCAATAGATTGTATGTTATAAGATGATCCCGTGTCTGACCACAATTTTTCAAGAATTCTTTAATGAGAATTCAGAATCTTTCAAAATTGTGTGCTCAACATTGTCTCAACCTCAATTTTATATTCATTTTATAACTTGGTATCATTTTTTAGTGTCAAACATATGTAAAATTGAGGGGGAGCAAGAAGAAAAAGTTCCACATAATTCATGCTGCAACATTTTCTACCCATTGTTTTTTCAAGACAAATTTTAAATCACATGGTATTTTAAAGACTAAGTGAATTAGTATTTAAAATAAGGGGAGAAATGTAATTAAAATGTGATCTTGAAAATAATAAGTGATCTAAACGACTCAAAGTGCTTTATACTCTTCGGAAAAGGTTTTATGGTTTCCATCTTATACCCAACAACATCTTTATTCACGATGGTTTTCAAGTCATAAGGTGGTTAGGTTAGGTAGTAGTCCTATGATCCAACCAGAACCAGAGGGATCTACCCAAGGACACTCCATAGTTAGAAATAGCAGTCCTTAGGAGTGATTGGAGATGAATGAGAACGGGAATAATGTCGACTAAGATTGAGCTAACACTGGAAAAATCACAATAAGGTGTTAGTAATAACGTCTTGGTAAGCATTGAAGGGGTTGAAGAATGAAAAAGAAATGTATGGATAAAGGGTCAAACGAAAGCAGCCCTTCACACACTTTAGGCATAAACCGGGTCAATACATAATCTATCAGATTCACAAAGATGAATTCTGGTATTGAAAACAAGAAATCATAGACCCAGTGATGCACTGCATAACCCTTCCCAGCCATTTAAGTTTCTCTCAAAAGATACTTGTCTCATTTGTCATGGAGATACACACAACTTCTATTGACTTTCTCACTCCGAGTTAGTTGATATTGAATAGGTGGCAGTCTGCTCCAATCTCCAAGTACTAAAATCAAAACGCACTAATCGAGTCTAGAGCCAAGAGATCAATAAATAAATCTCAGCAGGACACATTCCATGACAAACACTTTTTGAACACCAATAAGTTCACAAGCTGTTAACAAGAGTTCTATGCATTATCCTTGTAATTCTGCCAGAACATTCAGAGTGATACTCTTTAGTATTCATAGCGACGAATGGAAATCCTTCCAGAGTCAACCTCAAATAGCTCTGTGGTAGGTGACTTGCGAGATTCTATATGAATCAATCTTGTGTCAACTGGATATCAATTCGGTCTAGTAAATGAATTGACGACTCAATCAGAAAGATACTAACTATCTGATTCACTCATATCTTGTTGTCTGCTTTGAGACGTCCCGGTATTGAGAACAAGCAAGCATGGTGAATCTAATACATCTATGTTAGAGGATCTTACGCTTTGTGCTGGAAACCCTATCAAGGAGATTATTTGAATCTACCTAATCACAGGTACAATATTTATACTGTAAAACGGTCCTACAGAACTGGAGGTTAATACAACCGAATCTCGATGAATGACAAAGCCATATTTGTCCATATCTGCTGTTTATCACTAACATTTAAATGCAGGTACAAAAGACGGTGTTACAGCCTCATTCCAGCAGATTCTGATTCATTACCACATGCTCATGCTCAAACTACAAAGATATACTATAAGCATCAAGATTCAAGAATAAAGAAAGCTCAAGAATTAGAGATAAAGACTTTCGCAAACTCTGATGTTAAAGATCCCTCCTCAGAAACCAAGCTTCGAGGGAGATTATTAGAGAGCTTTCAAGAAGATGCAAAGTATGAGCATGTGGTTCAAGACACAAGATTGCAAGATGGCAAAGACGATCAAGACAAACAAGGAGAAAGATTTAAAGATCTCGGAACTAAAGACGAAGTCAAAAGACAATGACAAAGGCTAAAGATCAAAGATCACACAGCATGAAGGAACAAGCCTACAACAAGATAAAGACCAAGCCAAAGACATAAGAGCTTAACGACAAAGCAATCTCAAGAAGTTCAAGGAAGTAAGATTCAAGATCTCACCTCAGGAATTCAAAGACCACACATTAGGGGAGATTGTTAGCCTCAAAATATGTTTTTGAACATGCAAGCTTAGAATCTGCAGGAAGCCTCATTTTGGGGGAGATTGTTAGCCTTAAAATATTGAGTCAGAAAAGGAAGCTCGAGTACTAATCATGGAAGCTTGGTATTTACTTAATTATATGTTTTAATTGGCTAGAAAGGGTAAACGGGCTCGTTTATGTAAGCTAAATGGTTATGTGTTATGGGCTAAAGCCTAAGTAATCTCGAGCCCGACCCATATCACTATCCTAGGCGTCCAAGTATTTGCTAGCTAGTATAAATACCCCTTTTCTACAATGGAGAAGGGTTGGTTGTTCATTTGTTTGTAAGACACACTTTGTTCAATCCACCATCTCATTTTCCTCTCTACTTTCTCTCTCTACTCTTCTTCTCATTCTCTTATCTCTTTTCTAGTTTTGATCATGAAGTGAAGTGATATCATTGGTCCTACACAAGTGAAAAATAATGTCTAAACTCTAAAGTAACGACTCCTTGTATGCAAAAATACATTAGAAAAATCAATTTGCTACATCATAAATAATTTGATGAATATAAACATAAGGGGCATTTACATGTATACCGAAAAAAACTTCAATATTTACATATTTCCCCAAACATGCTTCAATTTCATTGTACATTATGCATTGAAAACTTGTGTTTTAGGGAAATATGTAATTTTTGAAGTTTCATTGGGTATATATGAAATTCCCCATAAACATAAAGCAAGATACTTATAAAGTTACAAAAAAAGAGAAAACCATCTTCGTTTCTTTTGGGCTTGACTTCTTGTTGCTTTGTTATTCCAGCATCTCAATATTTTGACAACTTTTTGACCGTGTCATTTTACGTGCAACTTGGTGATCTTGTATTGTATGCTGCCTCTTTGCAAACATCGCATTTATGTCAAGAACAACAATCTGCAAAAAAAGAAAAATGTAGAAATCCCTAGTTCATGATGTACCCAATGAAACTCTAAACAGAAATAAGCTTCTTGAGAACATAGGAGAACTAAAAAGCAACTCCACAAATCCAAAGTGTATCAAGTAAAAACCCATGTATGTCGTTTCCAAAGGTAACAATTAACCACAAAAGAAAATAGGGAACCCCTATGTTATGGTATATCTGAAATAACTGCTTCGAGTATCCAAGGTCGAGTACCCTGCCTAACATGATCTCTTTTGAACATGCAAACACTCAAAAACTGCACCAACTACAAACAAATCCATGTCAGCATCGGTTGGAGCTTTTGGATATGATGTAAAGGGCCCTCCTAAGAGCTGCAAATATAAATGAGACTGATAACACATGTTCATAAACTTTTACCACATATCAGACTTAACAATTTATGATATGCTTATAATCACAAAAAAGAACAAAATTACGAAGTACCCGATAGGGCATACTAGCTTAAAAATAAACCAAAGCTATTCCGGAATCTTAGCGCCTTTGCGTAGCATAACACTCTTGTACAGAGACTTGATGTAATTAGAATGCTAGAACCAACACAAATGACACCTAAGACACCATTCACTTTTTATTTAGAATACACATGGTATATAAACTAGACATAGCAACATTGGGGTGAGACGAATGGAAGAAATCAATATAAAGATTATTTAGTAAGCGTGTAACAAAAAATTTTGACACATAGAAAGTTAGACAACAACATCCTTAATCCCCCCATCCCTTCCTGAAAACATCATAGATAAAGTTTATATTGTTTCCTTTAATCCTCCTAAAACCAACATTAGCCTACCCATTTGATGTTCCATAGATAGCTAAATAAGAAAATGAGTGATGGCTCACTAAATAGAAACAACGTATGCATACTTTGGCTTAGATACTACAGCAGCCACAAAAATGTAGCTAATACCAAAAGATAGAATCATCACAGCCAAAACAACTGTTATCTAAATCAAATATACAGTAACAACGTATGAAGTATGTATAAAAGTGTATCACCCTAACTTAATGTCAAACGTCGAACAATATCGGTCACATCATTAAGGCATAACAAGCAATAAATCAAAGGTAAATATTATACTGGAAAACACACATGGGAAAACGTATGTTGTATCAATGTAAGAGATACCGATACTTGGATATTTATACCCCAAAATCTTTTTTGCACTTGACAAAATAAAGCCTAAGCAAGTTACTGAATCACGCATGCTTAATCGGTACAATATAAAAGGATAACCGCACCACCACAATACAAACTACTACTATGAAAAATAAAATAAATACATGTGATGCCGCAAATTTATGTGATGAACAGCAGTGCCTGCGCCATACATAGGACACCAACGAATACAACACTAGTGACAACCTAAAACATAAATTTAGTTATAAGAACACAGCCTTAATGAGTAGTCAGGACTCAAAAGAAAATCAAAAGTGTTTGGAACCCTAAAGATAAAAAAGCAAATATAAGAACACACTCCTATTTATAATTATACGCATCCCATATCATAGCTAAGCGACTGCACCAAAAAACCACATTACCAAGATGTTATTCATATAAAAAAGTACTAGAACAAAAACCCACATCAAGCACTATAACTTGTAAGATCCATAAACAATTGCTGATTTTATATGCCTTATATAAGTTGTTGTGGTAGTCGTTATTTTCACAAGAACTATAAGGCATGCCCTGTTTGCCGTCCCAAAAAACACATGCCACTTTCGAGTCTGATGAAAGAAATCTGTCAACAGACTCTATATTAAGGTAAGTTTTTTTTGCCTTGGCAAAATGAAGGAGTGTATTTGGCACTGTGTGATATAGCCGTGTAAGTAACTTTCAGGTTTCTCTTTATGATATATATAATCTGTGGCCACTAGTGTTTTTCAAATAAATGTTTTTTGTCAACGAAAATAAAAAAGAACTCTTGACATGATCTAACTTGAATCGAGTCATGGATGCCTATGAAATCGACTGTGACAACTAACATATTTCTAGGTTAATAGTTACCTATTAACATGAACATTTTACTTTGAACACGTACATAGTTGATTTTTATGTATAACCGTTAAGTTATCTCGCGTAACGAGAAACATCTTGGAACGTATTATGTCTCTAGAATAAGTTTAGTCTACTTTTAACCAGTGCATTATCATTCCCATGAGCATGATTCTTAAGCCATTTACATACGGTTTTACAAATTTTACGTAAGTCGTTTAAACTTGCATTATATTACATGCATGCATGCACAACTTACCCAATACCTTCACCACCTTTGAGGTAATAATAATACACTTATATATATTCTTATACATTTCAAAATTTAGTATTCCCCCATATACTACCAAAACCGGCCACCAAAAGGAGATACACCAACATTACTTTTTGTGGCTTGAAATACCACCTTACCCTAACCATAAGTAACCACCTAAAGCCATAAAACATGGGCATTTTCCTCTTGTCTTCATCTTATCCTACGCCTCCATTGCGTCTTCATTTATCTTTTTGTCTATACAAAAACATGTGATGTGTAAAATATCATTTGACCATTTCATACATTACCTTATACAAGAAGCCTTATGACTAGTTTATTCCTCACTCACAACTAACTCCAAAACACACATAATCTCTCCCTTTTCTCTCCTAACTTTCACCAGCCACAAGGTCTAAAGAAGAGAGTTTCAAGTTTTAATTAAGGGTTTACACAAAAAGATTCAGGTTTGGTAATAAAAAAAACTAGGGTTTTCTAAGTATATTTGGGTAGTTTTGTGCGCTTCTTGATCATCAAATCACCACTATTCTTTGTGAGCATCTAATTTGTTAATACAAATAACGTCTAAAAACGTTATTTATATTTTTCGACTTCTCAATGTTTTGATAATAACAAAATGTAAAAATATTTACGATAAAAATAAACGTTTACAAATTATTAAGTGTGAAATTCCATTTATAAGATTAGTGATCACTTAAGGTATGGATAAACAAAATCATTAAACATGATTAGTGATCAAGAAAATATTTTTCTCTCATCCATTACATTTTTATAAAATATTTTCACAAAATTAATTATATAACATATTTTCTAATTAAAAGAAAAGTTTTATTAAAAACTTAAAATTTGAAATTCAAATTTTCCCTCCAAAATGAAAGCTTATATACCAGATACAACATTTCCTACAAAAAGACAAAAAGGGAGCAGAGTCTACTGGCAGTCCCCTTATAGGCCTGGCGATATATGGGACAGCCATGACCGCCGCCAGTTACCGTTGGATTTTCCTGTCTATAAATACTGGTCCACCCCTTGCTGAAAAGCATTCCTCTTTGCACAAAAATTTTTAGTTCTTTCTCCTTCTTCTTTCTCTCACTAAAAATATTGATCACTAACATTCTTAGATCTTATTTCAAGTGATCGTATCTTATCCTCTTCATCTCATCTTTCCTCTCTATCAAGTGAAAGAGAAGAACACTCGTATTCGCCAAGAAACGAAGTGTTGATTAGTGATCTCTCCTCTCTTCTTCTAAGTTCCAAATCTCTATTGTAATTATCTTGTGTATTTATGTGATTCGGATATTGTGTAGATCCAATAGTGTAGATCTTGTGAGTGTGTATATCTTATGAAGTGGTAGATTGGTTCTAGTTACGATTAGGACTCGACATGTAGCTTAGTGTCGGAAAATAACCTAAGCGACATGTAAACGGTTTTCTCCGTCTAAAGGGAGCTTGTTGACATAGTGAAATCTCAATTTGGATACTCGGGGAGTGGAGTAGGGTGAAGAGGTGCTTCGTAGCCGAACTACTATAAAATCTTGGTGTCTTAATTTGGTTGTTTATTTCCTTATTTCTTTATATTATTATTGTTGTTATCTTGTTTTAGTTTAGATAGTTATTGGTTGTTCATATTGTGAATTGGTTAAACATATAACTTGGATCTAAACATTTTTTAAAGTAAACTTTTAAAACGCTAAAGAACTTGTAAACTATTCAACCCCCCTCCCCCTTCTAGTTTCCATAATTGGTATCAGGAGTCAAGTTCACTCAAGATTTTTAAAATATACTATATTTTAAAGCTTGGATCGATCTATGAATTCTGACAAATATCTAGAAGGGCAATCTATGCAAAGACCATAACTTTTTGAAAGCGATAGTTTTATTTATTAGAAAAATAGATTCGAGACATATGTTAAATCAAAAGATCTAGATCTTTGGTATGTTATTACTAACGGTGATTTTCAACCCATTATTCAAAATCCAGAAACCAAACTTGATGAGGTTGTCCCTTTTGAAAAACAAAGTGATGAACTTAAAAGAAGGCTTGCGAAAAATAATGCAGCCAAAATGGTTATTTATAATGTTATGCCAAGAAAAGAATATGAAAGAATTTTTATGTGAAATATGGCAAAAGATATTTGGAAAACTTTGTTAATCACCCATCAAAGTAATAATCAAGTCAAAGATAATAAGATCGACCTTTTGGTTCAACAATATGAACAATTCGTCATTTCCAAAGACGAATCTATAGTAGTGCTTTTGCTAGATTTAATACTATTATTACTAGTCTTAAAGCTCTTGATGAAGGTTATTCTAGCAAGAACTATGTAAGGAAGTTTCTTAGAGCTCTACATCCTAAATTGAGAGCAAAGGTCACACCAATTGAAGAGTCGAAAGACTTAACATCACTATCTCTTGATGAGCTCATTGGAAACCTTAAAGTCCATGAGATGATCATCAAGAAAGATTCTGAAATAGTCAAAGCGAAAGTTGAAAGGAAATCTATTGCTTTAAAGGCTAAGAAAGAATCTAGTGATGAAGAGTGTTCGACTTCCAGGAGTGAAGATGAAGAATATGCCATGGCGGTAAGAGACTTCAAGAAGTTCTTTAAAAGAAGAGGTAGATTCGTGAGACAACCTCGGAACGACAAAAAGACGTTCCAAAGAAGCCGTGATGATAAGAACGGTAAAAGTGATAGAAAATGCTTTAGATGTGGAGACCCGGATCATCTTATTGGAGAATGTCCAAAGCCACCGAGAGACAAGAACCAAAGAGAATTTGTTGGAGGTTTTTGGAGTGATAGCGGTGAAGAAGATGATGAGAAGGTTAATAACAAAGCATGTCTAGTAGCTCAAACACCAAATGAGGTATGTTCCGAATCCTCTTACTTTAGTGATGAAAATTCATCAATAGATGATTTAGCTCTAGATAATGAATATGATAAACTATGCAAAATGAGCTTAAAGATAATCACTAAAAACAACAGATTAAAGGACACTAGAAATAGCTTAGCAAATAGGAAATTAGAGAGTTAAAGGACAAATTGTCCACACTCGAGAAAAATAAAGGAGTTGATCTCGAATGCACAATTTGCCAATCTCTCAAAATTAACTTAAAGAAGAAGCTCTTAAACTAACCAAGTTTGAAAAGAGCACACATTGCTTGAATGAAATGTTAAGTAATCAAAAACCCTCCATTGATAAATTAGGTTTAGGTTTTAATTCATTTGAAGCATCATCTAGTGGAACTAAGGAAATAAAATTTGTAAAAGCTCAGAAAAAAGCGTCCTCTGAAGGAGGTCTCATAAATATGGGCGGCCCCTAAAGTGAACAGGCGGCCTCCAAAATAAATATGGGACCGCCACCAGCTACGCCTGGATCTGAGAAAAGTATGTCTTTTCAAAAATCTATTTTGGGTCCTAGACCAAAACACATAATTGTAAACAACGTTAAAGTTCCCGTTGCTAGTGATAATGTAGTTAAACAATTTTACAAACCATTGTCAAAACCCAGAGTTGGATTTTCAAAACCAAACTTTAGATCAAAAACTCCACCACCTAGAAGAGTCAATACAAATTAACCTCATGCTAAAACACCGCAACCAAAAAGGAAAGTTGGTCGACAAAACCAACCTTGTGGCTTTCCTGTAACTTGGAACAACTTTCCTTGTCAAAGTTATATGCCATGGGAAATGTGTCTTTCATTTCTACATCCCAACCAATTGCATCAAATGCAAGGGATGTTTAGCACTAACAACTTTGGACCCATAAGATATTGGGGACCAAATGTTTGAGTCATTGTCTTATATAAATAGATATGCCTTGGAGTCGATTTGGAACCCGATGAATGGGTTAAAGATAGCGGATGCTCTAAACATATGACGGGTAACCAAAAACTCTTCTCCACTTACAAGGCTTATAATGGAGGTAACGTTATTTTTGGTAGTAATCTTCATGGTAACATCATTGGCAAAGGTACGATTTCTAATGACTCTCTTAATATAGATAATGTAGAACATGTTGATAACTTAGGATTTAACTTGCTAAGTATAGAAAAAATATGTGATAACAAGTGTAGAGTAACTTTCTTTGAACATGATAGTGAAATTACTAAGGACGGTAAAGTCATAGGTAGAGGTATTAGGAAGAAAGGCTTATATGTGATGAAATTAGGAAATAAGCCAAAAGACAAAATTTGTCTTGCAACGATTGATGAAAATTCCACTCCGTGGCATAAGAGATTAGGTCACGCTAATATGCGTTTCATCCAATCGTTAGCATCTAAGGAACTAGTTAGAAACCTACCTAAGCTTAAGTTTGATCAACATTTTTGTGATGCTTGCAAAATTAGAAAACAAGCTCACGCTAGTCACAAAGCTAAGAATATAGTCTCAACGACTAAATGCTTAGAACTTCTCCACATGGATCTTTTTGGTCCATCCTCCATACAGAGTTACAGAGGAAATCGCTACACCTTAGTCATAGTAGATACCAATCTGTCACACCCCGCCAAGGCGGAAACGCGAGGCGTAACGAGAATGGATATCATCACAACACAATGGTGTCAACTATAGAGAAATCTAAATGAAGGAAATAACCAAATGGACACTATGTGTCATGAAAATACCCAACACAAGATAAAGGAGTCTTGCATTACTAAAGTAATGTCGTACACGAACAAAATAATCCAAATACTAACAATCTCTAACAAACAAGTATCAACCAAAACAAATGTCATAAATGAAAAGACTAGAAAAGACAACTCCACAACCAATGCCTAGGGTCTCTCTAGCCACTCTTCCTAACATTTTTCTTATCATCACGATACTCACCTGAAAATGATGCTTAAAAACGTCAACACAAAGGTTGGTGAGAGTCATAGGTTTTACAACACCAATACAAGATTTAAATCAATTACTGTGATTAATAAAACAAAACATGGCAGGACAGTTAAGCTAGCAATTATAAAAGCTAACATGCAAACGCATAAACAACCATAATTAGGAAGGAACGTGTCCCTCAATCCAACGCACATCTCACCATAAACGGGTAGGAACATTACCCCCGATCCAACAACTCATAACACTGCGTAGGAACATTACCCCCGATCCCAAATATGTCACTTACGCACCTAAAAGTCTACCAGCTGAAACTTATACTTAGGCCTGGACCAACACAACATTGAGTATTATTTCAACCCTCCAATTAGATTTAAATAGGTAGAACTACTACCCTCTATTCGGAATCACACAGAATTGAGTCTTATTTCAACCCTACAGTTGGATTTAAATAGGTAGAACCACTACCTTCCAACCGGAATCACACAGCAATGGGATAGGCGTACCCCTCTGCTCCAACCAACCACACAATAATAAAGCACATCACATATAATAACCACATAACTATTCATGCCTCAAGTAAAACCACATAATCACAACAATTAAAACTTTTCAAACCACAAGCATCATTTCCACCCCAATAAATCATAAGAAAAGAGGGGCTATGAAACTCACCTGAAGCACAAGCAGCTTTCAAACAATATCCACACAAGCTACACAATACAAATACAAATGTGTTACACGCGACCAAGCTAAAAGCTCATGTCGATGTAACATTCATATGATGGATGTCTAAGGGTTTAATTAACCATCATGGGTCACCCTGACACCATGCCCAAACTTAACCACTTGATTAACTCCTTCCACTAGTTACTTATAATTAACTCAGAATTGCTGAATTTTATCATGACTTTACATACCCTAAACCCTTACTTAATGACCCTCATAATTCATACAAAAAATCACCCATGTTCATTTATGAGTATATTAACTACCTTTGGATTTCCAAGAGCCATTTACATGCACAAGTATTCCTAAGAAAATTAAACTTCAAAACAGTCCTAATTTGGATCTGATTGCACACTAAAAAGTTTGGACTTATTAACTATACGTAGACATAAAATTAGAAGGTATCCTTCTGGGTTTTCTCTATATACATATAGAACTTAACTACTGTAGAATGGCTAAGCTCAATTCTAATTTTAAGTTAGGGTTTTATCCTCACAAACATGACCTAAATCTGACCCGTATTTACTATTTTGACAACTTTTAGTATAACCAACATTTGAATGACTTCCCGACCTTAAAAACTTTTGAGGCTAGATTTTATGGAAAGTACATTCAATGAGCTATTGTTTAGAGTCCAGAAACACGCAAAAACCTATTACCATCATAGAGATATTCACTCGTAAGCACAACCCTAAATTTTTCTTGCCCTAAATCAAGTTTTTACGCAAATCTAACCTAACCAATTGCATGAACATGACCCTAATCAAGCCATAATCATTCTATCATCATCAAATATCATTAATATTCTGAATTTTATGAAACCCTAGAATCCATCATTGATTTTGTTACATGATTAAAAAGTTAAATAAGAATAGAATAAATACCTAGCGCTCTTACTTGCTCCTACGCGATCTAGCTCTTAAATTCTTGAATCAAAACTTGTTTTTCCTTGTTCTTAGGGGCTGAGGTCGACACCATGAGAGGAGGAGCAGGAATAAAAACCTAAATTATGAAGGGTTTACAGGTTTTAATAAAAGTATACAAGTCCTAGTCCAAATCAAAAACCTTTTTCCCTTTTTTTTCTTTTATCTACAAAATTCGTATTTATGTATGTATGGGAAAAAAATATTTTTTTTATTTTATTTTTTAGTTAATTAATTTCCTTCAATACCTTAAGTTTTAAAAAAAACTAAGCTAATTTTATAAACCTTTTCTCATAAAAACTACTTTCTAAATATAACCTTCATTTCACCAAACCACTTTCTACTTTTAGAAAGTTTGCTATAAACTTCTATATTTCACTCACTTATTTCATTTCTAAAATAGCATACTTTCCATAAAACTCAATCCTCAATTTTCCAATATTTGACATAGCATTACATGCGACATGTCAATCATTTCCATTATCACCACATGTGAACACCTGGAATATCCGACACTTTAACACACATATTGAATCAAAATGAGATGCCCATACAACTCAAAATGATCTTAAGCACATACTTAACTCACTTAGCACACATAAAAATCATACTATCAATTCCATTGTCACAAAATGTGAACAAAATGAAATTCCCATATTAACCATAAATTAAATCAAAATGAGACGATCACGCTCATAGATTGATAACCAAACTCACATAAGATCACATAAACACATAGTTATAACACATAATAATATACTTGGGTCAACACTATCGGTTTGACTAACCGGCTCAAGACACGGTTGTCACAGTATCCCCTCCTTTAGGAAATCTCGTCCCGAGATTTAACTAGCCGATTCATCAGCACGATCAACAAACAACTGAGGATACTTAGACTTCATATAATCTTCGCGCTCCCAAGTGAACTCGGGACCACGCTTTGAATTCCAACGAACATTCACAAGTGATATCTTACTACGTTTTAAACTCTTAATTTCACGGTTTTAAATCTCTACAGGTTCCTCGACAAAACGAAGAGTTTTGTCAACCTTAATTTCTTCCAATGGCACATGCAGGCTAGCATCCGCCAAACACTTCTTTAGGTTTGACACGTGAAACGTGTCATGTACACCACTCAATTCCTCGGACAATCTTAACCGATATGCTACAGGACCGATCCTTTCAAGAATCTCAAATGGCCCTACATACCTCGGGGCTAACTTACACTTCTTTCCAAAACGCACTACGCCCTTCCAATGCGTCACCTTTAACAATGCACGATCTCCCAACTCAAACTCTAACGGCTTACGCCTAAAATCCACATAGCTCTTTTGACAATCTCTCATTGCTTTGGGCTTTTCCTTTACCAACACTACCTTATCAGTCGTTTCTTGCACTAACTCGGGTCCAAATCAAACTACTCTCCCAATCTCTGCCCATAGAACAGGCGACCTACATTTCCTTCCATACAAAGCTTCAAACGGAGCACACCGAATGCTCAAATGATAACTACCACCAAAATCAATAACACATGCCTTCATTATATCTTCCAAAGTCTGAATCATACTTTCAATTTTGTCCATCCGCTTGAGGATGCTAAGCAGTACTCAAATCCAATCGCATCTCTAACACTTTCTGCAGCGTCTGCCAAAAGCACAGGGTAAATCGTCCATCTCAATCTGTGTATAATACCCCGTTCCCACTAGAAATTCGATTCCTTTACTATTATCTCATCAATATAAATCCTTGCCAACTTCACATCTTGAAATTTTCTTGTATAGCTAAAAAATGAGCTAACTTGGTCAGTCTATCGACCATCACCCAAATCACATCATACCCACTACTTTGACCTTGGAAATTTAGTAATAAAATCCATGGTTAATGTCACTCTCCATTTTCCACTCACGTATCTCAAGCTGTTGTAGCAAGCCAAAAGTCTTTGACATTGCAGCCTTCACCCCTTAAACAAATCCGACAATTGCTAACATAGGTAGCAATATCCTTTTCTACACGTGGCTACCAATACATGTCTCTAAAGTTACAGTACGTCTTATCCGTCCCGGATATACCCAAGTACCTTGATTGTCATGGCCTCAACCATGTAACACTTCCTACCAATAGAACCCAAATTCGATCCATAAAGTAACAAACTCTCGTCTCCTTTTCTTTCCATCTGTTGCTCTAAACCATGTAGCCTTTCTGCGAGTACGTTCTCTTGCTTGAACGCCTCACTTTGGGCTGCCAGTATCATTCCTCTTACTCGTCTTGATTTCACTCTCTCGTTTCTACTCAATGCATCACCCACTACATTCGCTTTATCGTGTACACACCAAACCCTTCTTCAAAGTCCTGAAAAAACCTCTTTTTGTTCTACACTCCACTCATACTTCTGATTCCTCTCAGTTAGGGAAGTAAGGGGGTTCAACAATCTAAAAAAATTCGTGATGAACGTCGATAGTAAGCCGCCAATCCTAAGAATAATCATCCAATTCCTCACTGCCTCACTCTTACTCGGGTCTACATGATTACGTTATGGTTGACTACGTGACCAAGAAAATGCACTTCTTCCAACCAAAACTCACACTTAGAAAACTTAGCATACAGCCTCCTCCTTCCTCAGTGACTCCAACACTAACTTCAAATGAACTTCATGTTCCTCCTTCGACTTTGGGTAGGCCAGAATGTCATCAATGAATACGATGAAAAACCTACCTAAGTATGGTTTACAACCCGGTTCATTAAGTCTAATGAAAACCGTTGGTGCATTGGTTAACCCAAAAGGCATAACCGTAGACTCAAAATGTTAGTATCTCATTTGAAATGAGGCCTTTGGAATGACATCCTCGTGCATTCGTAGCTGATGATATCCTGACTGAAAATCTATCTTTAAGAAAGGACACGCTCCTCGTAACTGATCAAACAAGTCATCAATCCTAGGGAGTGGATAACGTTTTTTTTAACAGTTAATTTGTTCAACTCCCTATGATCAATACACATGTGAAAAGAAACATCCTTCTTATTCATGAATAACACGGGTGCTCCCCACGAAAAGTGACTAGGTCATATGAAACCCTTGTCTTCCAACTCTTGAAGTTGTTCAGACAATTCTTGCATTTTCGAGGGTGCCAAATGATATGGAGACTTCGCGACCGGCATCGCTCCATGAACTAAGTCTATACAGAACTCAACTTGTTGATGCGGTGGTCATCGGCAAATCTTCTAAAAACACATCAATAAAATCGCACACTGCGGGTATATCACTTATCCTAGGTTCATCTACCTTATCGTTCATTAGGGCTTTGGTGGAACTTGAAGTATCTCATCACCTTCCAACGATATTCTAACCACCTTCTCATAACATACTATCACAAACTTCCTCATGGACAACCAGTCCTTTCCCATAATCACATCAAAGCTTCCATGACTCAACGGTATAAACGAACTCCAAAGGTTACGAACAATCGAATAGGATAACATTTGATTATCGAGTCAAAGGCTAGAGTGCATATAGGAGGTTCTATATATGCAATTAGACGTGGATCAAATGACATAAGAATCCTTGGGGTGAATGGGGGGGGGGGGGGGGGGGGGGGGGGGGGGGGGGGGGGGGGGGGGGGGGGGGGGGGGGGGGGGAAAAAAAAAAAAAAAAAAAAAAAAAGAAAATGATACGTATATGCACCGAGTGAAAACGCAACGAAAGAAAACCAACAAGCGTACCACGACAAATGAACACATAGAAAAAAATCAATACCAAAGACGGAAATTCTTGTACCAATTATCGACTTTACTCGAACGACCAAATTAAATAATGTTTTTATAAAAATCAATTTAAAATAAAGAAGTTACTTTAAGTATAAAAATCATTTTAAAGAATAAATAAAATTGTTTTAAATGTAATCTTTATAAAATTCATTCTGGTTGTCATAAAAAATAATCTAGAGACTGTTATCTAACGGTGTATCGTACCTTACCACTATGAATCACTTTAAACCTGTTTTTTTATAATAAAATAAAAATCTATTTACAAAGATCATTTTATACACAATTTTCTACAAACACCAACACAATACTTCCAAAGGGTTTTTATAATTAGACATCAATTATAAAATATATCAATTATAAAATATGTTACTCAACAAAGGACACCATAATACCAAAAGGGATCGTAAAACACCGTACAGACTCTAACATAATTCTATTGTTTGAAAACGAAAAAAATACCAAGAACCATATACTCAAAATAGAATCAAACGAACTCGTACAAGAAAACTCATGCAAGACGTTACGTACCCAAAAGAAAAGGTACGGTCTTATCCAAAATAACGATCGACAACGCAAACCTAAAAGTATCGATACTAACACGTCGCCAACGGGTTAGGAAAACCAAGGGATATACAATCAAGGGAGTAATGATACACACTAATATGTTAGGAACAATTAGTGCTTAAAAGAAACGTTGATACTCATACGAGAAATCAATGCAACAAAAGAACTAACGAAACGCACATATATCCGAAAGAGCAGATCCGAACAGCCAATATACATCAAGACGTAGAATGGGGAAAATCAGGTATCCTTACTAACAAAGTACGATGAAGGGATGCTAATCTTAGACTTAGGAAATCCTAACAAACAACCGAGCAAACGAGCAACCTCTATAATAGCAATACTAGGTATCCGCAATTACTAGATAGAAGGGCAAACTTACTATCCATAAAACTTAACTCAACATATCCTCCAATTAGGGTAAGAGAAAAATTCTCTGCCCATACCACCATCTTTATCATGAAGACACATATCAAAGAGGAAAACATATTACACTACCACCTTACAACCAAACACAAATAAATGTAATCATGGTCACAAGTCTACGTGTGTGATGCCTTTATAATTATGTTGGCCACCATAATTATAAGTGCCTCCTTTCACACGTGTACTTACTTCCAAGATTACCCATTTCAATCATAATTCACATATGAGCACATATGCCACATTGCACATCTTAAACCACTCCAACTTAACACATAAAGGATGCTCCATCAATTAACTACTTACTTATATCAAAATAAAATCGAAACGAAATAAAAGAATGAAAATCTCGCAACAACTCCCAAAATATGAAATATCCTAAAGAAATAATCAATAACAACATGACGAGGTAAAGGATGGGATAAACTAATGCTGGGCCTCGATTGGGTTTGACTTTGCCTCTACAAGAATCACCTGACTCCGCGGGTCCAGCCCTACTACGCGCATCCGACAAACAATCAACTATCCTATCTCCTTCAGTTCTACAAGAGGCTCCTTTTATGGATCCTTATAACGCTTAAGTCCAGTTGAGAAAACGGTTCCCCAACGAAACTTCTTACAGGTAGGGGGAAACATAGCTAAAATACTAAGAAAGTAATACATATCATACCAGATAAGGGTAGGCAAAATAACTCAATGACAACTTAGCAAAATACGAGATATATAAGCTATGCAAAAATAGAGGGGAAGCATAGCAGTTATAGCATCAAACACTTAAGCCCTAAATGAATCTACATGAAGGACCCCTAGGTTATAGTCTAGGCTCACCACCTACGTTCTCTATAACTCAAAGGCTCTTAAACCAATCTTCATACCCCCGCTTAGGCGGAAACGCGAGGCGTAACGAGAATGGATATCATCACAACACTATGGTGTCTACTATAGAGAAATCTGAATGAAGGAAATAATTAAATAGGCACTATGTGTCATGACAATACCCAACATAAGATAAAGGAGTCTTGCATTACAAAAGTAATGTCGTACACGAAACAACATAATCCAAATACTAACAATCTCCAATAAACAAGTATCAGGCATAACAAATGTCATAAATGAAAAGACTAAAAAAGACAACTCCACAAGCAATTCCTAGGGTCTCTCTAGCCACTCTTCCTAACATCCTTCTTATCATCACGATACTCCCCTGAAAATGATGCTTAAAAACGTCAACATAAAGTTGGTGAGAGTCATAGGTTTAAGACACGAAAATCAAATCCAATTGCAAATTACTGTGATAATAAAGAAAACACTGCATGATAATAAATGAACTATCATACAGGCAAGCATGTACAACCAATCCAATACAATCCAATCCAATACAATCCAATTACACGATTTCCAAGTAACGATTTGTAAGACGTCTTAATTGTACCAAGGTCCCTGTGGTTACCCCCTTAGCCCCGGTCATGGATACTCTCAAAGTAACCATCCTGCCTGCTAGGCCACAGTACCTTCCACTAAATACGCAATGGATACCCGCAGGTGATCCCCCCTAACTTAGTTTACAATTCTCAATATCACATCACAAAACATGTAGCACACAACATACAATAGTCACGTACAGTCCATGCATCTTTGACAACATATTATCACAGTAATCAAAACATTTTCAAACACTTTGCATCATTTCCACCCCAATAAATCATAAGAAAAGAGGAGAAAAGAGGGGCTATGAAACTCACCTGAAGCACAAGCAGCTTCCAAACAATATCCACACAAGCTACACGATACAAACACAAATGTGTTACACGCGACCAAGCTAAAAGCTCATGTACATGTAACACTCATATGATGGATGTCTAAGGGTTTAATTAACCATCATGGGTCACCCCGACACCATGCCCAAACGTAACCACTGTCATTAACTCCTTCCACTATGTACTTATAATTACTCAGAATTGCAGAATTTAATCATGACTTTACGTACCCTAAACCCTTACTTAATGACCCTCATAATTCATACCAAAAATCACCCATGTTAATTTATAAGTATATTAACTAACTTTGGATTTCCAAAAGCCATTTGCATGCACAAGTACTCCTAAGAAAATTAAACTTCAAAACAGTCCCAATTCGGATCTGATTGCACACTAAAAGGTTTGGACTTATTAAGCATACTTAGACATAAAATTTGAAGGTATACTTCTATGGTTTCTTTATATACATATGGAACTTCACTACTGTAGAAGGGGTAAGTTTGATTCGAATTTTAAGTTAGGGTTTTACCCTCCTAATCATGATCTAAATCCGACACGTATTTACTGTTTTGAAAATTTTAGTGTAACCAACATTTGAATGACTTCCCGACCTTAAAAACTTTCGAGGCTGGATTTTCTGGAAAGCACATTCAATGAGCTACTGTTTAGAGTCCAAAAACACTCAAAAACTTGTTACCATCATGGAGATATTCACTCGTGAACACAACCCTTAATTCTGCTCACCCTAAATCAAGTTTTCAACGCAAATCTAACCTAACCAATTGAATGATCATGACCCTAATCAAGCCCTAATCATTCTAGCATCATTAATTATCATTTATATTATGTATTTTATGCAAACCTTAGATCCATCGTAAATTATGTTACATGAATCAAAAGAATAACAAAGAAGAAGAACATACCTAACGATCTTTCTTGAATTAACATGATCTAACACCTAGATTTCTTGATCAAAATTTTTGTCTTCCTTAGGGTTTTGGGAACTCAAACATACGGCAACATGAAGAGGGGAAAAGAATGGGCCAAGTTTGATTTTATAACTATCTCCTTCAAGTCCTAGCCCAACTCAAATAAGCTTAGTAAAAACAATATTTTTTTTCTTTTAAACCTTAAACCGGACGCCCCCCTTATATATATATATTTTTTTAATTAATTTATTAATTAATTAATTTACTTCATTTCCTTAAGTTTTTATAAAAACTTAAGCTAATTTGATTAAACCTTTTTACTTAAACGCTACTTACTAATCTTTCTAAAAATAACTTTCATTTCACCAAACCACTTTCTATTTTTAGAAAGTTTGCTACAAACTTCTATATTTCACTCACTTATTTCATTTCTAAAATGCCACATTACTCATAAATGCTTATCACTAAATCATCCAACTATTGACGTAGCATTGCATGCAATACGCCATTCCTTTCCATTATCACTAAACGTAAACAAATGGAATACTCATCACCAAACACAAACACACACAAAATGAGATGCCCACACATCTCCAAATGATATTACGCACATTACTTAACCCACATAGCACACACAAAATCACATAGCACCACACCTAAACACATAAAATGAACTCTTAGCCATATCTAAAGATATAAACTAACCTGCTCCAATCACGGTTGTCACAAGTACAATAAATAAATGAAGTACAAGATTCAGCAAAGTGATCTTGATGATATGATGGAGACTAGCAAAAAGACAACTTAAGCTTTGATCGTCCCGAATGCAATATCAGAAATTTCTTCTAATAAGAAAATTACATACAAAATGATAAATGAAACAATGCTAGATCTGAAAATAAGAGAGATATATAAGATTGTGAGAGGGTTGTAAGAAGAATGGGTGAATAAAACATGAGAAATGGCTTGCTATTTATAGGAAAATTCTTGCACTGTTCCCCGGTTCTCACGGTACCCTTGTGAAAGGGTACCGACCAGTGTAAAGGTAGGGTACCATGTGACTGATAGTGTAAATCTGAATTTTGAAGCCCAAATCTCCCAAAATCTTGTGTAATCTTCCAAGATTTTGTGTAATCTTGTAAGATATGGTAAAGATATGGAAAGATCTTGTTTATGTCATGCTTGATGTAAAAATGTAAATTAAATTTACATAACTTAAAAATGAAATATGAGTAAATATTTATAGCATGTAATTTTGATGTGTGATATGTAATTG